>JACCGJ010020529.1:0-46680 GCA_013407085.1 Atriophallophorus winterbourni
AAGCTCGCGAAAAACCACAGCCGTCTGAATCTTAGGCAACACTTTTTCAGTGAAAGAGTGGTAAGCCTCTGGAACAAGCTGCCTGAGAAACTAATAGCTTGCACATCAATAAGTGCATTCAAAAGGGGTATAGATGCCTTGTGGCTTGGGCTTTTCCCAGAATTTTTCCCGTGAATATACAGGTTGTCTGTCGTCAGAATTGTCCATTTTTTGTTCATTTTGAAATTATATGGTCTTGACCACAATTTAAAAAAATCCTGTTTATCTCATGCCTCGTTTTTAAATGTCATGTTTTAAATGTACGCACCAATTTTCCATAGCTAACCTCTCACCGGCTTGGTGAAGAGAAACCCTTTCCGTTTTTCTCAGTCGCAGCGACAAATTCTGGGACCAAAGGACGGCTTGAAAAACATCGGACGTACCTTCGCATACGACGAGGATACCAGAGGAAAATGAACCAAATTTGGCAGTGGTGGGCGCTCCTTTGAAGCTTTCCACAGACGGAAATTCTGGACGCTCGATTGGATTATCCCTTGGCGGAACGATCGTCGAGGATATCAAAATCACAATAAGAAAAACGCTTCGGCAGTGGTGGTTGCTTCTCTGCAGCTTTCCACCGAAAGAAATTCTGGACGCTCGATTGGCTCGTTAGCCACATACTGTCCTGTGCAAACTGAACTGAACTGAACTGGATTCAAGCCTGGTGTGCTGATTTATTAGCTCAAAACTGTGCCCTCGCGTACCAACCAGAGGAGAGAACCGAAAGAAATCATCGAATTCGAGACAACTTAATCCTTTGACAACCTTAAAGGTCTCTATAAGATCCTCCCTAAGTTGCCTCCACCTAAGTGAGAAAAGTCCTAGTGTTAATAGACGATTTTCATAATTGGTGTATGCTAACCCCTCGATCATGCGAGTGACCAGCTTCTGTACCTTTTCTAGCTGCACTATATCCTTCTGGTAATAAGGCTCCCAAGCCTGGATACAGTATTCTAAATGTACCCTTAATATTGCCTTGTAGAGGAGCAATAGCACCTAGGCTTTTCTGCAAGTGAGGGCTGAACGTAGTCGAGAGAGTTCCCTCCTGGCCCTTCGAGCTGCAGCAGCACATTGGTCAGCCCACCTAAAGTTTGCGGAGACTACGATTCCTAGGTCCTTCGTAGACTTTACCCTACGGAACTCCGTGTGAGCTGAGGGCGTAGACACAATCATGTTGCCTGCCAGTGTAGAGAGCAAGTGACTCTTATCTAGTTTAAGGGGAAGGTCCCACTTACCCGCCCATGCTGTTACAGCTTCCACATCACTTATCAGATCGGAGTTATCCGACCTACCGAAAATTTCAACGTCGTCAGCAAACATATAACAGGGTGAGCGCAGTTGGTTGGCTAGATCATCAATAAAAATAAGGAACAGCAACGGCCCCAAGACTGAGCCCTGGGGAACCCCACTCGTTACATACGCACTTGCGGAGTCAGTATCATCTACCCCGACAGTAAGGGTGTTACGTTCTTGATATGGAGCTAATAATGCACCGGATATGCTTCCCACGATATTGCCCAACCGACTATTGAGAGAGAAGACCAAGGCTTCAGAGAAGTTCGTATGGCAGCTCACTTCCAATAATAACAAACATGGTTTACTCATCCATATATATAGGCTGAGAATGTAAAAAGAAATGACCTTGGAAAATAGCACATTAAAACCGTGTCAAGGACTCGATGGACCAATCAGAATAAAGGGTGAATATGATCAAATTATAATCATGTTTTTCGCGCCAAATAATTCAAATCTATGTTGACATAGTGTCAATATAGAGTCGTAATATCTTCAAAGATATTGAGTTTTTAAGGAAAATAAACGTCTTTTCCCATTAAAAGGAACGGTCGCTAAGGAATGCTCGAATCCCGCTCAGAAGGTTCCCTAATACTCCTATGGCTGAGAGTTTGAGAAGCAAGAGCCTATGGTTGACTGAATCAAAGCCTTACTGGAGTCGAGATAGAATACTTCTACAGCAATACCATCATCCATCCTCTTAGTAACCTCGTTTAGAAAGCTCAACAAATTTGTAAGACATGACCTACCTTCTAGGAAGCCGTGTTGTGCGCCATTCAAAAGAGAGTGTTTGGTTAGATATCCACATATTTTATCGCGGATCAATCTTTCCATAACCTTACATAGTACACTAGTGAGGCTAACCGGGCGGTAATTATTGACCACCGAGGAAGCTCCTCACTCATGGATAGGCACTACAACGGCTGTTCTCCAGTCCAAAGGAAGGGTACCCTGACTGAGGGATGATGTGAAACGTTCTGTGATCGGCACAGCTAATATAGGCGCTAGCAGTCTGATCATTCGTGGATGGATTCTATCGGGCCCTGCCAAATTGTTGTAAGCTAGGCTGGCCAATATATTCTCGACATTGTGTACCTCAAAAGTAAGGTCAGTGCAAAGGGGGCGATCAGCGAGTACCCATTAAAGTGATGGAGCAGAGACGTTCTAGTTATAATCTCGGCGTTGTACTCCTTGAAAATGCGAGATAAACAATTGAGCTTTTTTAGTGCTTGCAATAACGGCTGAGCCATCAACACTTCTCAAGCTACCTACACCTTTTCGTGTTCACCCTTTAGATTGAACGTAGCTGTAGTAACGTTTCGGATAAGTATGGGCTCTTGAGCGAGTCTCATTTCGAAAGAAATCTTTGCCGCACGTGTCTTGGTGTCGTGTGCGTGTGTCTGTCTCACTGACATCACGTGATGGCGCTCATTCGCCCGCGGACATGTATCGATTTGTGGGTGTGCACATAATGTGAGTTTTACATTGTTGACCCACTTTTACGTTTGACTACGAGTCGAACAGACCGAGAAGGCTGCGTTTACATATTACATATTTCTGTGACTGTCTGGTTATAAAAATTGGTGGAGTACCTAAATTAATTGCTATCATACGATGAATTGTGTCGGAAAAATCGAGGAATATTCTGAAAGTCTGTCTACATGGGATGTTTACATCGAACGGATTAATTGTTATTTCGCTGCAAACGACATTACGAATGATCAAAAGAAGGTCAACACCCTGCTTAGTGTTATTGGTTCCAAGACCTACGAACTTATTCGCAGTTTGGTGACTCCCGATTTACCGTCTTCCAAATCCTATGATTTTATTGTTCGAACGATCGGTTCACACTACAATCCGAGGCCATCAGTGATTGTGCAACGATTCAAGTTTAACACCCGCGTTCAGTCTGAAGGAGAATCTGTTGCGAATTTTGTGGCTGACCTGAGGCGACTGACTGAATTTTGTGCATTTGGAACAGCTCGGGATGCTAGGATGAGAGATCGATTGGTTGCGGGAATCAGAGAACCTCGTATTCACAGAAGGCTACTGGCCGAGCATGAGTTGTCACTAGAGTCTGCTTTTAATATTGCCACTGGCATGGAAGCTGCGGATAAGAACGTCGAACTGGTACAGCATTGCCAATTGAGGCCAACCCAGATGAACGTACCCAGCACCACTAATACAAGTACGGCTGAAGTGGACAAGGTAAGGATTCATAGATGGCGAGCACCAAATGGGGTTTCGCTGTTTTCGATGTGGTTGGCAGCAAAAGAATTGTACGGAATGTCCTCATCGCGACGCGATTTGCCATAAATGTGGGAAACAAAGACATCTCGCGAAAGTTTGCCGCTCAAAAGTTCAAACTCAGTTACACACTGGAGGCACATAATACACTGAATTGTAGTCTGGAACGTATGTTTTCATTTGGCACACCGTTAGCGATGATCCCGTTCCACCGATAAAGTTGGAGCTCAACATCAAGGGCTAAACACATACCAATCGAGATGGACACTGGTTCCGCGGTTACGCTGTGCTGCAGGAGCTCGTGGGAGAAAGCATTCGTTGAAAATTCGAACAGAGCTTTCATATTACTGCATTCCCGACTAAAAACCTACACTAGGGAGAACCTCGATCTCCTGGGTTGTGCCGAGGTCGATCTATATCTTGCAAACAAGAAGCATGGCTTGAAGTCACGTGTAACTACGGGCACGGGTGTAAATCTACTTGGTCGTGATTGGCTGCAGAAAGTACCCGTTCTCAAAGTGTACAATAATGAAGCTTCAACTGACATTCAAACGCTATTGAAGCAGTATAAACCCTTGTTCGCCTACTCGGATAATGGAAAACTGAAGGGTGTTCGTGTGACGTTACCGGGTGCAGCGACTGCCGAATCAAAATTTTATAAGGCTAGATCCCTTCCATACAGACAGCGGTCGGAGGTGGAAAGAGAATTGCAGCGCTTACTTGTCGGAGGAGTAATCGAGTCAGTCAGATTTTCCAAATGGGCGACGCCAATTGTAACGGTGCTAAAGAGCGATGGATCCGTGAGAATTTGTGGGGACAACAAGATTACGGTTAACTCAATCTTACCCGCAGAGACCTATCCCATACCGAAAACTCAAGGTATTTTTACAAATCTAGGTTGTGGAAAATTCTTCAGCAAGATAGATCCGGCACATGCGTATCAACGGCTAGAACTTGATCGTCAATCTAAAGTCGTAAGGACAATCACCACTCACAAAAGACTTATCAATTCACCAGCTAACCATTTGGTATAAATTCCGCCCCTGCCATTTTCCAACGAACGATAGAAATGTGCATTAAGGATATACCTCACACAATGGCATATCTGGATGATATTCTTGATACCGGGATGACCTAGCAGGAACATTTACACACACTGGAGAAACTCTTCTCGCGGTTGTTGCAACTTGGTTTCCGGCTCAAGTTGGAGAAATGCAGTTTTCATTCCAATCACGTGGAATATCTTGGGTTCCGCATTGATGCTAATGTAATGCGTCCAATTGCAGAAAAAAACGCCCCATTTTGGAAGCCCCGGGTCCAATGAACCTTTCACAACTGCGGTCCTTTCTGGGAATGGTCAACCACTACGCGAGATTCATACAGCATGCTGCTACAATTCTGGATCCTCCGAACAAATTACTTCGCAAGGGAACGAGGTGGACTTGGGGAAAAACCGAATCTACCGCTTTTAAACGTGGGCCAGTGGTCCCATGGCTTTGTCCAAAACAACCTTGGAGACGTCTTCACATTGACTTTTCTGGTCCAATTGATGGTGTAATGATGCTGTTAGTAGTTGATACTTATTCAAAATCAATAGAGGCTAAAGTGGTAAGAACATCAACAGCGCAGGTAACTAGACACGTACTCCGCTCAAGTTTCTGTACACACGTTCCACCGGATACGGTGGTCTGCGATAACAATCCTGCGTATGTGAGTGCTGAGTTCGAACAGTGGATACGCCTGCTTACCAACCGTCTTCAAATGAACTAGCAGAGCGTGCAGTTCAAACGGTAAAACAAGGTATTCGCAAAATGGCCGGTGATTTACAGATAAAAATCAATAAGTTTCTTTTTGGTTATCGGATAACTCCGCAATCTACTACGGGGCTGTCACCGGCGGAGTTATTGATGGGCCGTCGTTTGAGATGCCGCTTGTGCCTCCTTCGCCCCGACCCCTGCTCCCGTATATCAGTAAAACATGAGATGATGAGACAACAAAACCAGAAGAGTGTCCAGAGAAGAGGTAGTGTTGGAGACCCGGTTTACGTTCGCCCCGACCCGACCCGTCGGTACCATCGTGGAAGAGGGGAACTATGATTCTGGATGATGAGCATAAACTGACCATGCGCACGGATGATAACGTTTGCATCACTCGCCAAGGAGACTACATTAGACAACGAGAGACTACACCAAGTCCGTTACAAACACCAGACAATCGTGAGGCTGCAACATTCGTGGAGTCAAACACTGAAGAGGAAAGTGCAAGCACAATCCGGCGGTCTGATCGCCAGCGCAGGCCAGAAGAGGGGTATCAAGCGGGACTCGTTTAAACCTGAAGATGAAGGAGTGTCGTGTGCGCGTGTCTGTCCCACTAAAGTCACGTGATGGCGCTCATTCGCCCGCGGACATGTATCGATTTGTGTGTGAGCACATCATGTGCGTTTTGCGTAGTGGACCCACTTTTACGTTGGACTACGAGTCGAGCAGACCTAGAAGGCTGCGTGTACCCATTACATATTCCTGTCACTATATGGTTATTACAGCGTAAGTGAAAATTGCATATCATTGCAAGTAATCTGTGTGTAAAATATGTGGTGATTTATATCACTTACCGGTATTTGGACCTGGGGCAAAATAGGTGAAATGCGTTTTCATTATAATTTTTTGCTTTGATGATCACATAGTAAGAAATCGTAACATTTTATGTCCATATTTTTTCGATTTTATTAGTTCACGTTATTTTTGTTTCTGAAAATTCGTTGTGCTAAATCTTGTTTGAAAACGCATCATTGCAAGCAGATAAACCCTAATGTATCTGTGCAATATGCTAGAAGGCTGCCTGTACCAAATACATATACCGCTGACTATCGGGTTATAACAATTGGTGGAGTACCTAAATTAATTGCTATCTAGGAATATTCTGAAAGTCTGTCTACATGGGATGTTTACATTGAACGGATTAATTGTTATTTCGCAGAAAACGACATTATGAATGATCAAAAGAAGCTCAACACCCTACTTAGTGTTTGAGGTTCCAAGACCTACGAACTTATTCGCAGTTTGGTGAGTCCCGATTTACCGTCTTCCAAATCCTATGATTTCATTGTTCGAACGATCGGTTCACACTACAATCCGAAGTTATCAGTGATTGTGCAACGATTCAAGTTTAACACCCGCGTTCAGTCTGAAGGAGAATCTGTTGCGAATTTTGTGGCTGACCTGAGGCGACTGACTGAATTTTGTGCATTTGGAACAGCTCGGGATGCTATGATGAGAGATCGATTGGTTGTGGGAATCAGAGAACCTCGTATTCACAGAAGGCTACTGGCCGAACATGAGTTGTCACTAGAGTCTGCTTTTAATATTGCCACTGGCATGGAAGCTGCGGATAAGAACGTCGAACTGGTACAGCATTGCCAATTGAGGCCAACCCAGATGAACGTACCCAGCACCACTAATACAAGTACGGCTGAAGTGGACAAGGTAAGGATTCATGGATGGCGAGCACCAAATGGGGTTTCGCTGTTTTCGATGCGGTTGGCAGCAAAAGAATCGTACGAAATGTCCTCATCGCGACGCGATTTGCCATAAATTTGGGAAACAGACATCTCACGAAGGTTTGCCGCTCAAAAGTTCAAACTCAGTTACACACTGGAGGCACATAATACACTGAATTGCAGTCTGGAACGTATGTTTTCATTTGGCACACCGTTAGCGATGATCCCGTTCCACCGATAAAGTTGGAGCTCAACATCAAGGGCTAAACACATACCAATCGAGCTGGACACTGGTTCCGCGGTTACGCTGTGCTGCAGGAGCTCGTGGGATAAAGCATTCGTTAAAAATTCGAACAGAGCTTTGATATTACTGCATTTCCGACTAAAAACCTACATTGGGGAGAACCTCGACCTCCTGGGTTGTGCCGAGGTCGATCTAGATATTGCAAACAAGAAGCATAGCTTGAAGTCACGTGTAACTACGGGCACGGGTGTAAATCTACTTGGTCGTGATTGGCTGCAGAAAGTACCCGTTCTCAAAGTGTACAATAATGAAGCTTCAACTGACATTCAAACGCTATTGAAGAAGTATAAACCCTTGTTCGCCGACTCGGATAATGGAAAACCGAAGGCTAGATCCCTTCCATACAGACTGCGTTCGAAGGTGGAAAGAGAATTGCAGCGCTTACTTGACGGAGAAGTAATCGAGTCAGTCAGATTTTCAAAATGGGCAACGCCAATTGTACCGGTGCTAAAGAATGATGGATCCGTGAGAATTTGTGGGGACTACAAGATTACGGCCAACTCAATCTTACCCGCAGAGACCTATCCGATACCGAAAATTGAAGGTATTTTTGCAAATCTAGGTGGTGGAAAATTCTTCAGCAAGATAGGTCCGGCACATGCGTATCAACGGCTAGAACTTGATGATCAATCTAAAGTCGTGAGGACAATCGCCACCCACAAAGGTCTTATCAATTCACCAGCTAACCATTTGGTATAAATTCCGCCCCTGCCATTTTCCAACGAACAATAGAAATGTGCATTAAGGATATACCTCACACAGTGGCATATCTGGATGATATTCTTGATACGGTGATGACCTAGCAGGAACATTTACACACACTGGAGAAACTCTTCTTGCGGTTGTTGCAACTTGGACTTCAGCTCGAGTTGGAGAAATGCAGTTTTCATTCCAATCACGTGGATTATCTTGGGTTCCGCATTGATGCTAATGTAATGCGTCCAATTCCAGAAAAAAAACGCTCCATTTTGGAAGCCCCGGGTCCAATGAACCTTTCACAACTGCGGTCCTTTCTGGGAATGGTCAACCACTACGCGAGATTCATACAGCATGCTGTTACAATTTTGGCTCCTCCGAACAAATCACTTCGCAAGGGAACGGGGTGGACTTGGGGAAAAACCGAATCTACCGCTTTTAAACGTGGGCCAGTGGTCCCATGGCCTTGTCCAAAACAACCTTGGGGACATCTTCACATCGACATTTCTGGTCCAATTGATGGTGTAATGATGCTGATAGTAGTTGATACTTATTCAAAATGGATAGAGGCTAAAGTGGTATGAACATCAAAAGCACAGATAACTATAAACGTGCTCCGCTCACTTTTCTGTACCCACGGTCTACCGGATACGGTGGTCTGCTATAAAAGTCCTGCCTATGTGAGTGCTGAGTTCGAACAGTAAATGAGCAACAACGGGATTCATCTTCTACATACGCCTGCTTACCACCCGGCTTGAAATGGACTAGCAGAGCGTGCAGTTCAAACGGTAAAACAAGGTATTCGCAAAATGGCCGGTGATTTACAGATAAAAATCAATAAGTTTCTTTTTGGTTATCGGATAACTCCGCAATCTACTACGGGGCTGTCACCGGTGGAGTTATTGATGGGCCGTCGTTTGAGATGCCGTTTGAGCCTCCTTCGCCCCGACCCCTGCTCCCGTATATCAGTAAAACATGAGATGATGAGACAACAAAATCAGAAGAGTGTCCAGAGAAGAGTGAGTGTTGGAGACCCGGTTTACGTTCGCCCCGACCCGTCGGTACCATCGTGGAAGAGGGGAACTATCATTCTGGATGATGAGCATAAACTGACCATGCGCACGGATGATAGCGTTTGCATCACTCGCCAAGGAGACCACATTAGACAGCGAGAGACTACACCAAGTCCGTTACAAACACCAGACAATCGTGAGGCTGCAACATTAGTGGAGTCAAACACTGAAGAGGAAAGTGCAAGCACAATCCGGCGGTCTGATCGCCAGCGCAGGCCAGAAGAGGGGTATCAAGCGGGACTCGTTTAAACCTGAAGATGAAGGAGTGTCGTGTGCGTGTGTCTGTCCCACTAAAGTCACGTGATGACGCTCATTCGCCCGCGGACATGTATCGATTTGTGTGTGAGCACATCATGTGCGTTTTGCGTAGTGGACCCACTTTTACGTTGGACTACGAGTCGAGCAGACCTAGAAGGCAGCGTGTATCCAATACATATTCCTGTCACTATATGGTTATTACAGCGTAAGTGAAAATTGCATATCATTGCAAGTAATCTGTGTGTAAAATATGTGGTGATTTATAATACTTACAGGTATTTGGACCTGGGGCAAAATAGGTGAAATGCGTTTTCATTATAATTTTTTGCATGAATGATCACATAGTAAGAAATCGTAACATTTTATGTCCATATTTTTTTCGGTTTTATAAGTTCACTTTATTTTTATTTCTGAAAATTCGTTGTGCTAAATCTTGTTTGAAAAAGCATCATTGCAAGCAGATAAACCCTACTGTATCTGTGCAATATGCTAGAAGGCTGCCTGTACCAAATACATATACCGCTGACTATCGGGTTATAACAATTGGTGGAGTACCTAAATTAATTGTTATCTAGGAATATTCTGAAAGTCTGTCTACATGGGATGTTTACATTAAACGGATTAATTGTTATTTCGCAGAAAACGACATTACGAATGATCAAAAGAAGCTCAACACCCTAATTAGTGTTTGAGGTTCCAAGACCTACGAACTTATTCGCAGTTTGGTGAGTCCCGATTTACCGTCTTCCAAATCCTATGATTTCATTGTTCGAACGATCGGTTCACACTACAATCCGAAGTTATCAGTGATTGTGCAACGATTCATGTTTAACACCCGCGTTCAGTCTGAAGGAGAATCTGTTGCGAATTTTGTGGCTGACCTGAGGCGACTGACTGAATTTTGTGCATTTGGAACAGCTCGGGATGCTATGATGAGAGATCGATTGGTTGTGGGAATCAGAGAACCTCGTATTCACAGAAGGCTACTGGCCGAGCATCAGTTGTCACTAGAGTCTGCTTTTAATGTTGCCACTGGCATGGAAGCTGCGGATAAGAACGTCGAACTGGTACAGCATTGCCAATTGAGGCCAACCCAGATGAACGTACCCAGCACCACTAATACAAGTACGGATGAAGTGGACAAGGTAAGGATTCATAGATGGCATGCACCCAATCCTATGGGGTTTCGCTGTTTTCGATGTGGTTGGCAGCAAAAGAATTGTACGGAATGTCCTCATCGCGACGCGATTTGCCATAAATGTGGGAAACAAAGACATCTCGCGAAGGTTTGCCGCTCAAAAGTTCAAACTCAGTTACACACTGGAGGCACATAATACACTGAATTGCAGTCTGGAACGTATGTTTTCATTTGGCACACCGTTAGCGATGATCCCGTTCCACCGATAAAGTTGGAGCTCAACATCAAGGGCTAAACACATACCAATCGAGCTGGACACTGGTTCCGTGGTTACGCTGTGCTGCAGGAGCGCGTGGGAGAAAGCATTCGTTGAAAATTCGAACAGAGCTTTGATATTACTGCATTCCCGACTAAAAACCTACACTGGGGAGAACCTCGATCTCCTGGGTTGTGCCGAGGTCGATCCAGATCTTGCAAACAAGAAGCATAGCTTGATGTCACGTGTAACTACGGGCACGGGTGTAAATCTACTTGGTCGTGATTGGCTGCAGAAAGTACCCGTTCTCAAAGTGTACAATAATGAAGCTTCAACTGACATTCAAACGCTATTTTAGCAGTATAAACCCTTGTTCGCCGACTCGGATAATATAAAACTGAAGGGTGTTCGTGTGACGTTACCGGGTGCAGCGACTGCCGAACCAAAATTTTATAAGGCTAGATCCCTTCCATACAGACTGCGGTCGGAGGTGGAAAGAGAATTGCAGCGCTTACTTGTCGGAGGAGTAATCGAGTCAGTCAGATTTTCCAAATGGGCGACGTTAATTGTAACGGTGCTAAAGAGTGATGGATCCGTGAGAATTTGTGGGGACAACAAGATTACGGTTAACTCAATCTTACCCGCAGAGACCTATCCCATACCGAAAACTCAAGGTATTTTTACAAATCTAGGTGGTGGAAAATTCTTCAGCAAGATAGATCCGGCACATGCGTATCAACGGCTAGAACTTGATGGTCAATCTAAAGTCGTAAGGACAATCACCACCCACAAAAGTCTTATCAATTCACCAGCTAACCATTTGGTATAAATTCCGCCCCTGCCATTTTCCAACGAACGATAGAAATGTGCATTAAGGATATACCTCACACAGTGGCATATCTGGATGATATTCTTGATACGGTGATGACCTAGCAGGAACATTTACACACACTGGAGAAACTCTTCTCGCGGTTGTTGCAACTTGGACTTCGGCTCAAGTTGGAGAAATGCAGTTTTCATTCCAATCACGTGGAATATCTTGGGTTCCGCATTGATGCTAATGTAATGCGTCCAATTCCAGAAAAAAACGCTCCATTTTGGAAGCCCCGGGTCCAATGAACCTTTCACAACTGCGGTCCTTTCTGGGAATGGTCAACCACTGCGCGAGATTAATACAGCATGCTGCTACAATTTTGGCTCCTCCGAACAAATTACTTCGCAAGGGAACGGGGTGGACTTGGGGAAAAACCGAATCTACCGCTTTTAAACGGGGCTAGTGGTCCCAGGCTTGTCTAAAACAACTGGAGACGTCTTACACTGACTTTTCTGGTCCAATGATGGTGTAAGATGCTGATAGTTTAGTGATACTTATTCAAATCGATAGAGTAAAGTGGTAAGAACATCAACAGCGCAGGTAACTAGACACGTACTCCGCTCAATTTTCTGTACACACGTTCCACCGGATACGGTGGTCTGCGATAACAATCCTGCGTATGTGAGTGCTGAGTTCGAACAGTGGATGAGCAACAACGGGATTCATCTTCTACATACGCCTGCTTACCACCCGGCTTGAAATGGACTAGCAGAGCGTGCAGATCAAACGGTAAAACAAGGTATTCGCAAAATGGCCGGTGATTTACAGATAAAAATCAATAAGTTTCTTTTTGGTTATCGGATAACTCCGCAATCTACTACGGGGCTGTCACCGGCGGAGTTATTGATGGGCCGTCGTTTGAGATGCCGCTTGTGCCTCCTTCGCCCCGACCCCTGCTCCCGTATATCAGTAAAACATGAGATGATGAGACAACAAAACCAGAAGAGTGTCCAGAGAAGAGTGAGTGTTGGAGACCCGGTTTACGTTCGCCCCGACCCGTCGGTACCATCGTGGAAGAGGGGAACTATCATTCTGGATGATGAGCATAAACTGACCATGCGCACGGATGATAGCGTTTGCATCACTCGCCAAGGAGACCACGTTAGACGGCGAGAGACTACACCAAGTCCGTTACAAACACCAGACAATCGTGAGGCTGCAACATTAGTGGAGTCAAACACTGAAGAGGAAAGTGCAAGCACAATCCGGCGGTCTGATCGCCAGCGCAGGCCAGAAGAGGGGTATCAAGCGGGACTCGTTTAAACCTGAAGATGAAGGAGTGTCGTGTGCGCGTGTCTGTCCCACTAAAGTCACGTGATGGCGCACATTCGCCCGCGGACATGTATCGATTTGTGTGTGAGCACATCATGTGCGTTTTGCGTAGTGGACCCACTTTTACGTTGGACTACGAGTCGAGCAGACCTAGAAGGCTGCGTGTACCCATTACATATTCCTGTCACTATATGGTTATTACAGCGTAAGTGAAAATTGCATATCGTTGCAAGTAATCTGTGTGTAAAATATGTGGTGATTTATAACACTTACCGGAAACTGGAAAGGGGGCAAAATAGATAAAATGCGTTTACATTATAATTTTTTGCATTGATGATCACATAGTAACAAAACCTAACATTGTATATCCATATTTTCTCGATTTTATTAGTTCTCTTAATTTTATTTCTGAAAATTCGTTGTGCTAAATCTTGTTTGAAAAAGCATCATTCCAAGCAGATAAACCTTACTGTATCTGTGCAATATGCTAGATGGCTGCCTGTACCAAATACATATACCGCTGACTATCGGGTTATAACAATTGGTGGAGTACCTAAATTAATTGCTATCTAGGAATATTCTGAAAGTCTGTCTACATGGGATGTTTACATTGAACGGATTAATTGTTATTTCGCAGAAAACGACATTACGAATGATCAAAAGAAGCTCAACACCCTACTTAGTGTTTGAGGTTCCAAGACCTACGAACTTATTCGCAGTTTGGTGAGTCCCGATTTACCGTCTTCCAAATCCTATGATTTCATTGTTCGAACGATCGGTTCACACTACAATCCGAAGTTATCAGTGATTGTGCAACGATTCAAGTTTAACACCCGCGTTCAGTCTGAAGGAGAATCTGTTGCGAATTTTGTGGCTGACCTGAGGCGACTGACTGAATTTTGTGCATTTGGAACAGCTCGGGATGCTATGATGAGAGATCGATTGGTTGTGGGAATCAGAGAACCTCGTATTCACAGAAGGCTACTGGCCGAACATGAGTTGTCACTAGAGTCTGCTTTTAATATTGCCACTGGCATGGAAGCTGCGGATAAGAACGTCGAACTGGTACAGCATTGCCAATTGAGGCCAACCCAGATGAACGTACCCAGCACCACTAATACAAGTACGGCTGAAGTGGACAAGGTAAGGATTCATAGATGGCGAGCACCAAATGGGGTTTCGCTGTTTTCGATGTGGTTGGCAGCAAAAGAATTGTACGGAATGTCCTCATCGCGACGCGATTTGCCATAAATGTGGGAAACAAAGACATCTCGCGAAGGTTTGCCGCTCAAAAGTTCAAACTCAGTTACACACTGGAGGCACATAATACACTGAATTGCAGTCTGGAACGTATGTTTTCATTTGGCACACCGTTAGCGATGATCCCGTTCCACCGATAAAGTTGGAGCTCAACATCAAGGGCTAAACACATACCAATCGAGCTGGACACTGGTTCCGCGGTTACGCTGTGCTGCAGGAGCTCGTGGGAGAAAGCATTCGTTGAAAATTCGAACAGAGCTTTGATATTACTGCATTTCCGACTAAAAACCTACATTGGGGAGAACCTCGATCTCCTGGGTTGTGCCGAGGTCGATCTAGATCTTGCAAACAAGAAGCATAGCTTGAAGTCACGTGTAACTACGGGCACGGGTGTAAATCTACTTGGTCGTGATTGGCTGCAGAAAGTACCCGTTCTCAAAGTGTACAATAATGAAGCTTCAACTGACATTCAAACGCTATTGAAGCAGTATAAACCCTTGTTCGCCGACTCGGATAATGGAAAACCGAAGGCTAGATCCCTTCCATACAGACTGCGTTCGAAGGTGGAAAGAGAATTGCAGCGCTTACTTGACGGAGAAGTAATCGAGTCAGTCAGATTTTCAAAATGGGCAACGCCAATTGTACCGGTGCTAAAGAATGATGGATCCGTGAGAATTTGTGGGGACTACAAGATTACGGCCAACTCAATCTTACCCGCAGAGACCTATCCGATACCGAAAATTGAAGGTATTTTTGCAAATCTAGGTGGTGGAAAATTCTTCAGCAAGATAGGTCCGGCACATGCGTATCAACGGCTAGAACTTGATGATCAATCTAAAGTCGTGAGGACAATCGCCACCCACAAAGGTCTTATCAATTCACCAGCTAACCATTTGGTATAAATTCCGCCCCTGCCATTTTCCAACGAACGATAGAAATGTGCATTAAGGATATACCTCACACAGTGGCATATCTGGATGATATTCTTGATACGGTGATGACCTAGCAGGAACATTTACACACACTGGAGAAACTCTTCTCGCGGTTGTTGCAACTTGGACTTCAGCTCAAGTTGGAGAAATGCAGTTTTCATTCCAATCACGTGGAATATCTTGGGTTCCGCATTGATGCTAATGTAATGCGTCCAATTCCAGAAAAAAACGCTCCATTTTGGAAGCCCCGGGTCCAATGAACCTTTCACAACTGCGGTCCTTTCTGGGAATGGTCAACCACTGCGCGAGATTCATACAGCATGCTGCTACAATTTTGGCTCCTCCGAACAAATTACTTCGCAAGGGAACGGGGTGGACTTGGGGAAAAACCGAATCTACCGCTTTTAAACGTGGGCCAGTGGTCCCATGGCCTTGTCCAAAACAACCTTGGGGACATCTTCACATCGACTTTTCTGGTCCAATTGATGGTGTAATGATGCTGATAGTAGTTGATACTTATTCAAAATGGATAGAGGCTAAAGTGGTATGAACATCAAAAGCACAGATAACTATAAACATGCTCCGCTCACTTTTCTGTACCCACGGTCTACCGGATACGGTGGTCTGCTATAACAGTCCTGCCTATGTGAGTGCTGAGTTCGAACAGTAAATGAGCAACAACGGGATTCATCTTCTACATACGCCTGCTTACCAACCGTCTTCAAATGGACTAGCAGAGCGTGCAGTTCAAACGGTAAAACAAGGTATTCGCAAAATGGCCGGTGATTTACAGATAAAAATCAATAAGTTTCTTTTTGGTTATCGGATAACTCCGCAATCTACTACGGGGCTGTCACCGGCGGAGTTATTGATGGGCCGTCGTTTGAGATGCCGTTTGTGCCTCCTTCGCCCCGACCCCTGCTCCCGTATATCAGTAAAACATGAGATGATGAGACAACAAAACCAGAAGAGTGTCCAGAGAAGAGTGAGTGTTGGAGACCCGGTTTACGTTCGCCCCGACCCGTCGGTACCATCGTGGAAGAGGGGAACTATCATTCTGGATGATGAGCATAAACTGACCATGCGCACGGATGATAGCGTTTGCATCACTCGCCAAGGAGACCACATTAGACAGCGAGAGACTACACCAAGTCCGTTACAAACACCAGACAATCGTGAGGCTGCAACATTAGTGGAGTCAAACACTGAAGAGGAAAGTGCAAGCACAATCCGGCGGTCTGATCGTCCAGCGCAGGCCAGAAGAGGGGTATCAAGCGGGACTCGTTTAAACCTGAAGATGAAGGAGTGTCGTGTGCGTGTGTCTGTCCCACTAAAGTCACGTGATGGCGCTCATTCGCCCGCGGACATGTATCGATTTGTGTGTGAGCACATCATGTGCGTTTTGCGTAGTGGACCCACTTTTACGTTGGACTACGAGTCGAGCAGACCTAGAAGGCAGCGTGTATCCAATACATATTCCTGTCACTATATGGTTATTACAGCGTAAGTGAAAATTGCATATCATTGCAAGTAATCTGTGTGTAAAATATGTGGTGATTTATAACACTTACTGGTATTTGGAACTGGGGCAAAATAGATGAAATGCGTTTACATTATAATTTTTTGCATTGATGATCACATAGTAACAAAACCTAACATTGTATATCCATATTTTCTTGATTTTATTAGTTCTCTTAATTTTATTTCTGAAAATTCGTTGTGCTAAATCTTGTTTGAAAAAGCATCATTCCAAGCAGATAAACCTTACTGTATCTGTGCAATATGCTAGATGGCTGCCTGTACCAAATACATATACCGCTGACTATCGGGTTATAACAATTGGTGGAGTACCTAAATTAATTGTTATCTAGGAATATTCTGAAAGTCTGTCTACATGGGATGTTTACATCGAACGGATTAATTGTTATTTCGGAGAAAACGACATTACGAATGATCAAAAGAAGCTCAACACCCTAATTAGTGTTTGAGGTTCCAAGACCTACGAACTTATTCGCAGTTTGGTGAGTCCCGATTTACCGTCTTCCAAATCCTATGATTTCATTGTTCGAACGATCGGTTCACACTACAATCCGAAGTTATCAGTGATTGTGCAACGATTCAAGTTTAACACCCGCGTTCAGTCTGAAGGAGAATCTGTTGCGAATTTTGTGGCTGACCTGAGGCGACTGACTGAATTTTGTGCATTTGGAACAGCTCGGGATGCTATGATGAGAGATCGATTGGTTGTGGGAATCAGAGAACCTCGTATTCACAGAAGGCTACTGGCCGAGCATGAGTTGTCACTAGAGTCTGCTTTTAATGTTGCCACTGACATGGAAGCTGCGGATAAGAACGTCGAACTGGTACAGCATTGCCAATTGAGGGCAACCCAGATGAACGTACCGAGCACCACTAATACAAGTACGGCTGAAGTGGACAAGGTAAGGATTCATAGATGGCGAGCACCAAATGGGGTTTCGCTGTTTTCGTACGAAATGTCCTCATTGCGACGCGATTTGCCATAAATTTGGGAAACGAAGACATCTCGCGAAGGTTTGCCGCTCAAAAGTTCAAACTCAGTTACACACTGGAGGCACATAATACACTAAATTGCAGTCTGGAACGTATGTTTTCATTTGGCACACCGTTAGCGATGATCCCGTTCCACCGATAAAGTTGGAGCTCAACATCAAGGGCCAAACACATACCAATCGAGCTGGACACTGGTTCCGTGGTTACGCTGTGCTGCAGGAGCTCGTGGGAGAAAGCATTCGTTGAAAATTCGAACAGAGCTTTCATATTACTGCATTCCCGAATAAAAACCTACACTGGGGAGAACCTCGATCTCCTGGGTTGTGCCGAGGTCGATCTATATCTTGCAAACAAGAAGCATAGCTTGAAGTCACGTGTAACTACGGGCACGGGTGTAAATCTACTTGGTCGTGATTGGCTGCAGAAAGTACCCGTTCTCAAAGTGTACAATAATGAAGCTTCAACTGACATTCAAACGCTATTGAAGCAGTATAAACCCTTGTTCGCCGACTCGGATAATGGAAAACTGAAGGGTGTTCGTGTGACGTTACCGGGTGCAGCGACTGCCGAATCAAAATTTTATAAGGCTAGATCCCTTCCATACAGACAGCGGTCGGAGGTGGAAAGAGAATTGCAGCGCTTACTTGTCGGAGGAGTAATCGAGTCAGTCAGATTTTCCAAATGGGCGACGCCAATTGTAACGGTGCTAAAGAGCGATGGATCCGTGAGAATTTGTGGGGACAACAAGATTACGGTTAACTCAATCTTACCCGCAGAGACCTATCCCATACCGAAAACTCAAGGTATTTTTACAAATCTAGGTTGTGGAAAATTCTTCAGCAAGATAGATCCGGCACATGCGTATCAACGGCTAGAACTTGATCGTCAATCTAAAGTCGTAAGGACAATCACCACTCACAAAAGTCTTATCAATTCACCAGCTAACCATTTGGTATAAATTCCGCCCCTGCCATTTTCCAACGAACGATAGAAATGTGCATTAAGGATATACCTCACACAGTGGCATATCTGGATGATATTCTTGATACGGTGATGACCTAGCAGGAACATTTACACACACTGGAGAAACTCTTCTCGCGGTTGTTGCAACTTGGACTTCGGCTCAAGTTGGAGAAATGCAGTTTTCATTCCAATCACGTGGAATATCTTGGGTTCCGCATTGATGCTAATGTAATGCGTCCAATTCCAGAAAAAAACGCCCCAATTCGGAATCCCCGTGTCTAATGAACCTTTCACAACTGCGGTCCTTTCTGGGAATGGTCAACCACTACGCGAGATTCATACAGCATGTTGCTACAATTTTGGCTCCTCCGAACAAATTACTTCGCAAGGGAACGGGGTGGACTTGGGGGAAAACCGAATCTACCGCTTTTAAACGTGGGCTAGTGGTCCCATGGCTTTGTCCAAAACAACCTTGGAGACGTCTTCACATTGACTTTTCTGGTCCAATTGATGGTGTAATGATGCTGTTAGTAGTTGATACTTATTCAAAATCGATAGAGGCTAAAGTGGTAAGAACATCTACAGCGCAGGAAACTAGACACGTACTCCGCTCAATTTTCTGTACACACGTTCCACCGGATACGGTGGTCTGCGATAACAATCCTGCGTATGTGAGTGCTGAGTTCGAACAGTGGATGAGCAACAACGGGATTCATCTTCTACATACGCCTGCTTACCACCCGGCTTGAAATGGACTAGCAGAGCGTGCAGATCAAACGGTAAAACAAGGTATTCGCAAAATGGCCGGTGATTTACAGATAAAAATCAATAAGTTTCTTTTTGGTTATCGGATAACTCCGCAATCTACTACGGGGCTGTCAAAGGCGGAGTTATTGATAGGCCGTCGTTTGAGAAGCCGCTTGTGCCTCCGTCGCCCCGACCCCTGCTCCCGTATATCAGTAAAACATGAGATGATGAGACAACAAAACCAGTAGAGTGTCCAGAGAAGAGTGAGTGTTGGAGACCCGGTTTACGTTCGCCCCGACCCGTCGGTACCATCGTGGAAGAGGGGAACTATCATTCTGGATGATGAGCATAAACTGACCATGCGCACGGATGATAGCGTTTGCATCACTCGCCAAGGAGACCACGTTAGACGGCGAGAGACTACACCAAGTCCGTTACAAACACCAGACAATCGTGAGGCTGCAACATTAGTGGAGTCAAACACTGAAGAGGAAAGTGCAAGCACAATCCGGCGGTTTGATCGTCCGCGCAGACCAGTCGAGCGGCATCAAGCGGTACTCGTTTAAACCTGAAGATGAAGGAGTATCGTGTGCGTGTGTCTGTCCCACTAAAGTCACGTGATGGAGCTCAATCGCCCGCGGACATGTATCGCTTTATGTGTGTGCACATCATGTGCGTTTTGCGTAGTGGACCCACTTTTACGTTGGACTACGAGTCGAGCAGACCTAGAAGGCAGCGTGTATCCAATACATATTCCTGTCACTATATGGTTATTACAGCGTAAGTGAAAATTGCATATCATTGCAAGTAATCTGTGTGGAAAATATGTGGTGATTTATAACACTTACCGGTATATGGACCTTGGGGCAAAATAGGTGAAATTCGTTTTCATTATAATTTTTTGCATGAGAATGATCACATAGTAAGAAATCGTAACATTTTATGTCCATATTTTTTTCGATTTTATTAGTTCACTTTATTTTTATTTCTGAAAATTCGTTGTGCTAAATCTTGTTTGAAAAAGCATCATTGCAAGCAGATAAACCTTACTGTATCTGTGCAATATGCTAGAAGGCTGCCTGTACCAAATACATATACCGCTGACTATCGGGTTATAACAATTGGTGGAGTACCTAAATTAATTGCTATCTAGGAATATTCTAAAAGTCTGTCTACATGGGATGTTTACATCGAACGGATTAATTGTTATTTCGCAGAAAACGACATTACGAATGATCAAAAGAAGCTCAACACCCTACTTAGTGTTTGAGGTTTCAAGACCTACGAACTTATTCGCAGTTTGGTGAGTCCCGATTTACCGTCTTCCAAATCCTATGATTTCATTGTTCGAACGATCGGTTCACACTACAATCCGAAGTTATCAGTGATTGTGCAACGATTCATGTTTAACACCCGCGTTCAGTCTGAAGGAGAATCTGTTGCGAATTTTGTGGCTGACCTGAGGCGACTGACTGAATTTTGTGCATTTGGAACAGCTCGGGATGCTATGATGAGAGATCGATTGGTTGTGGGAATCAGAGAACCTCGTATTCACAGAAGGCTACTGGCCGAGCATCAGTTGTCACTAGAGTCTGCTTTTAATGTTGCCACTGGCATGGAAGCTGCGGATAAGAACGTCGAACTGGTACAGCATTGCCAATTGAGGCCAACCCAGATGAACGTACCCAGCACCACTAATACAAGTACGGCTGAAGTGGACAAGGTAAGGATTCATAGATGGCGAGCACCAAATAAGGATTCGCTGTTTTCGATGCGGTTGGCAGCAAAAGAATCGTACGAAATGTCCTCATCGCGACGCGATTTGCCATAAATTTTGGAAACAAAGACATCTCGCGAAGGTTTGCCGCTCAAAAGTTCAAACTCAGTTACACACTGGAGGCACATAATACACTAAATTGCAGTCTGGAACGTATGTTTTCATTTGGCACACCGTTAGCGATGATCCCGTTCCACCGATAAAGTTGGAGCTCAACATCAAGGGCCAAACACATACCAATGGAGCTGGACACTGGTTCCGCGGTTACGCTGTGCTGCAGGAGCTCGTGGGAGAAAGCATTCGTTGAAAATTCGAACAGAGCTTTGATATTACTGCATTTCCGACTAAAAACCTACATTGGGGAGAACCTCGACCTCCTGGGTTGTGCCGAGGTCGATCTAGATCTTGCAAACAAGAAGCATAGCTTGAAGTCACGTGTAACTACGGGCACGGGTGTAAATCTACTTGGTCGTGATTGGCTGCAGAAAGTACCCGTTCTCAAAGTGTACAATAATGAAGCTTCAACTGACATTCAAACACTATTGAAGCAGTATAAACCCTTGTTCGCCGACTCGGATAATGGAAAACCGAAGGCTAGATCCCTTCCATACAGACTGCATTCGAAGGTGGAAAGAGAATTGCAGCGCTTACTTGACGGAGAAGTAATCGAGTCAGTCAGATTTTCAAAATGGGCAACGCCAATTGTACCGGTGCTAAAGAGTGATGGATCCGTGAGAATTTGTGGGGACAACAAGATTACGGTTAACTCAATCTTACCCGCAGAGACCTATCCCATCCCGAAAACTCAAGGTATTTTTACAAATCTAGGTTGTGGAAAATTCTTCAGCAAGATAGATCCGGCACATGCGTATCAACGGCTAGAACTTGATCGTCAATCTAAAGTCGTAAGGACAATCACCACCCACAAAAGTCTTATCAATTCACCAGCTAACCATTTGGTATAAATTCCGCCCCTGCCATTTTCCAACGAACGATAGAAATGTGCATTAAGGATATACCTCACACAGTGGCATATCTGGATGATATTCTTGATACGGTGATGACCTAGCAGGAACATTTACACACACTGGAGAAACTCTTCTCGCGGTTGTTGCAACTTGGACTTCGGCTCAAGTTGGAGAAATGCAGTTTTCATTCCAATCACGTGGAATATCTTGGGTTCCGCATTGATGCTAATGTAATGCGTCCAATTCCAGAAAAAAACGCTCCATTTTGGAAGCCCCGGGTCCAATGAACCTTTCACAACTGCGGTCCTTTCTGGGAATGGTCAACCACTGCGCGAGATTAATACAGCATGCTGCTACAATTTTGGCTCCTCCGAACAAATTACTTCGCAAGGGAACGGGGTGGACTTGGGGAAAAACCGAATCTACCGCTTTTAAACGTGGGCCAGTGGTCCCATGGCCTTGTCCAAAACAACCTTGGGGACATCTTCACATCGACATTTCTGGTCCAATTGATGGTGTAATGATGCTGATAGTAGTTGATACTTATTCAAAATGGATAGAGGCTAAAGTGGTATGAACATCAAAAGCACAGATAACTATAAACGTGCTCCGCTCACTTTTCTGTACCCACGGTCTACCGGATACGGTGGTCTGCTATAAAAGTCCTGCCTATGTGAGTGCTGAGTTCGAACAGTAAATGAGCAACAACGGGATTCATCTTCTACATACGCCTGCTTACCACCCGGCTTGAAATGGACTAGCAGAGCGTGCAGTTCAAACGGTAAAACAAGGTATTCGCAAAATGGCCGGTGATTTACAGATAAAAATCAATAAGTTTCTTTTTGGTTATCGGATAACTCCGCAATCTACTACGGGGCTGTCACCGGTGGAGTTATTGATGGGCCGTCGTTTGAGATGCCGTTTGAGCCTCCTTCGCCCCGACCCCTGCTCCCGTATATCAGTAAAACATGAGATGATGAGACAACAAAATCAGAAGAGTGTCCAGAGAAGAGTGAGTGTTGGAGACCCGGTTTACGTTCGCCCCGACCCGTCGGTACCATCGTGGAAGAGGGGAACTATCATTCTGGATGATGAGCATAAACTGACCATGCGCACGGATGATAGCGTTTGCATCACTCGCCAAGGAGACCACATTAGACAGCGAGAGACTACACCAAGTCCGTTACAAACACCAGACAATCGTGAGGCTGCAACATTAGTGGAGTCAAACACTGAAGAGGAAAGTGCAAGCACAATCCGGCGGTCTGATCGCCAGCGCAGGCCAGAAGAGGGGTATCAAGCGGGACTCGTTTAAACCTGAAGATGAAGGAGTGTCGTGTGCGTGTGTCTGTCCCACTAAAGTCACGTGATGACGCTCATTCGCCCGCGGACATGTATCGATTTGTGTGTGAGCACATCATGTGCGTTTTGCGTAGTGGACCCACTTTTACGTTGGACTACGAGTCGAGCAGACCTAGAAGGCAGCGTGTATCCAATACATATTCCTGTCACTATATGGTTATTACAGCGTAAGTGAAAATTGCATATCATTGCAAGTAATCTGTGTGTAAAATATGTGGTGATTTATAATACTTACAGGTATTTGGACCTGGGGCAAAATAGGTGAAATGCGTTTTCATTATAATTTTTTGCATGAATGATCACATAGTAAGAAATCGTAACATTTTATGTCCATATTTTTTTCGGTTTTATAAGTTCACTTTATTTTTATTTCTGAAAATTCGTTGTGCTAAATCTTGTTTGAAAAAGCATCATTGCAAGCAGATAAACCCTACTGTATCTGTGCAATATGCTAGAAGGCTGCCTGTACCAAATACATATACCGCTGACTATCGGGTTATAACAATTGGTGGAGTACCTAAATTAATTGCTATCTAGGAATATTCTGAAAGTCTGTCTACATGGGATGTTTACATTGAACGGATTAATTGTTATTTCGCAGAAAACGACATTACGAATGATCAAAAGAAGCTCAACACCCTACTTAGTGTTTGAGGTTCCAAGACCTACGAACTTATTCGCAGTTTGGTGAGTCCCGATTTACCGTCTTCCAAATCCTATGATTTCATTGTTCGAACGATCGGTTCACACTACAATCCGAAGTTATCAGTGATTGTGCAACGATTCAAGTTTAACACCCGCGTTCAGTCTGAAGGAGAATCTGTTGCGAATTTTGTGGCTGACCTGAGGCGACTGACTGAATTTTGTGCATTTGGAACAGCTCGGGATGCTATGATGAGAGATCGATTGGTTGTGGGAATCAGAGAACCTCGTATTCACAGAAGGCTACTGGCCGAGCATGAGTTGTCACTAGAGTCTGCTTTTAATATTGCCACTGGCATGGAAGCTGCGGATAAGAACGTCGAACTGGTACAGCATTGCCAATTGAGGCCAACCCAGATGAACGTACCCAGCACCACTAATACAAGTACGGCTGAAGTGGACAAGGTAAGGATTCATAGATGGCGAGCACCCAATCCTATGGGGTTTCGCTGTTTTCGATGTGGTTGGCAGCAAAAGAATTGTACGGAATGTCCTCATCGCGACGCGATTTGCCATAAATGTGGGAAACAAAGACATCTCGCGAAGGTTTGCCGCTCAAAAGTTCAAACTCAGTTACACACTGGAGGCACATAATACACTGAATTGCAGTCTGGAACGTATGTTTTCATTTGGCACACCGTTAGCGATGATCCCGTTCCACCGATAAAGTTGGAGCTCAACATCAAGGGCTAAACACATACCAATCGAGCTGGACACTGGTTCCGCGGTTACGCTGTGCTGCAGGAGCTCGTGGGATAAAGCATTCGTTGAAAATTCGAACAGAGCTTTGATATTACTGCATTCCCGACTAAAAACCTACATTGGGAGAACCTCGATCTCCTGGGTTGTGCCGAGGTCGATCTAGATCTTGCAAACAAGAAGCATAGCTTGAAGTCACGTGTAACTACGGGCACGGGTGTAAATCTACTTGGTCGTGATTGGCTGCAGAAAGTACCCGTTCTCAAAGTGTACAATAATGAAGCTTCAACTGACATTCAAACGCTATTGTAGCAGTATAAACCCTTGTTCGCCGACTCGGATAATGGAAAACTGAAGGGTGTTCGTGTGACGTTACCGGGTGCAGCGACTGCCGAACCAAAATTTTATAAGGCTAGATCCCTTCCATACAGACTGCGGTCGGAGGTGGAAAGAGAATTGCAGCGCTTACTTGTCGAAGGAGTAATCGAGTCAGTCAGATTTTCCAAATGGGCGACGCCAATTGTAACGGTTGAGAGCACAAACCAAAGTACGGGATGTGATAATCCGTGACCTGTTGTTTGCCGACGATGCAGCCTTTATTGCTCACTCCCAAGAGAACCTACAGTCGCTAATGGACTGTTTTTCGTCGGCATGCAAAGACTTTGGTAACAATCAGGCATGAGCAAGACCAAAGTCCTGGTCAAGGGACTGTATCGCCACCAATCATCACTTTCGAGGCATTGTGTAAAGCGTCGATGCAAGCCGGGGAGGAGCAAATACAGCTCTTGGCTGCTGAACGCAGATCACGCCGCCGGCGTGCAACTGATGCAATACAACAGAGTTCTGACTATCGTTGCAAGCGCTGCGGGAGAGACTGTTCCTCCCGAATCGGACTGTTTAGTCATTCAAAAAGTTGCAAAACATGAAATTCATGCGATGTGATGTACATCCATGGTCGACATCGACCGACGGAGGCCAACAACAACTCCGCTCAATTTTCTGTACACACGTTCCACCGGATACGGTGGTCTGCGATAACAATCCTGCGTATGTGAGTGCTGAGTTCGAACAGTGGATGAGCAACAACGGGATTCATCTTCTACATACGCCTGCTTACCACCCGGCTTGAAATGGACTAGCAGAGCGTGCAGATCAAACGGTAAAACAAGGTATTCGCAAAATGGCCGGTGATTTACAGATAAAAATCAATAAGTTTCTTTTTGGTTATCGGATAACTCCGCAATCTACTACGGGGCTGTCACCGGCGGAGTTATTGATGGGCCGTCGTTTGAGATGCCGTTTGTGCCTCCTTCGCCCCGACCCCTGCTCCCGTATATCAGTAAAACATGAGATGATGAGACAACAAAACCAGAAGAGTGTCCAGAGAAGAGTGAGTGTTGGAGACCCGGTTTACGTTCGCCCCGACCCGTCGGTACCATCGTGGAAGAGGGGAACTATCATTCTGGATGATGAGCATAAACTGACCATGCGCACGGATGATAGCGTTTGCATCACTCGCCAAGGAGACCACGTTAGACGGCGAGAGACTACACCAAGTCCGTTACAAACACCAGACAATCGTGAGGCTGCAACATTAGTGGAGTCAAACACTGAAGAGGAAAGTGCAAGCACAATCCGGCGGTCTGATCGCCAGCGCAGGCCAGAAGAGGGGTATCAAGCGGGACTCGTTTAAACCTGAAGATGAAGGAGTGTCGTGTGCGCGTGTCTGTCCCACTAAAGTCACGTGATGGCGCATATTCGCCCGCGGACATGTATCGATTTGTGTGTGAGCACATCATGTGCGTTTTGCGTAGTGGACCCACTTTTACGTTGGACTACGAGTCGAGCAGACCTAGAAGGCTGCGTGTACCCATTACATATTCCTGTCACTATATGGTTATTACAGCGTAAGTGAAAATTGCATATCGTTGCAAGTATCTGTGTGTAAAATATGTGGTGATTTATAACACTTACCGGAAACTGGAAAGGGGGCAAAATAGATAAAATGCGTTTACATTATAATTTTTTGCATTGATGATCACATAGTAACAAAACCTAACATTGTATATCCATATTTTCTCGATTTTATTAGTTCTCTTAATTTTATTTCTGAAAATTCGTTGTGCTAAATCTTGTTTGAAAAAGCATCATTCAAGCAGATAAACCTTACTGTATCTGTGCAATATGCTAGATGGCTGCCTGTACCAAATACATATACCGCTGACTATCGGGTTATAACAATTGGTGGAGTACCTAAATTAATTGCTATCTAGGAATATTCTGAAAGTCTGTCTACATGGGATGTTTACATTGAACGGATTAATTGTTATTTCGCAGAAAACGACATTACGAATGATCAAAAGAAGCTCAACACCCTACTTAGTGTTTGAGGTTCCAAGACCTACGAACTTATTCGCAGTTTGGTGAGTCCCGATTTACCGTCTTCCAAATCCTATGATTTCATTGTTCGAACGATCGGTTCACACTACAATCCGAAGTTATCAGTGATTGTGCAACGATTCAAGTTTAACACCCGCGTTCAGTCTGAAGGAGAATCTGTTGCGAATTTTGTGGCTGACCTGAGGCGACTGACTGAATTTTGTGCATTTGGAACAGCTCGGGATGCTATGATGAGAGATCGATTGGTTGTGGGAATCAGAGAACCTCGTATTCACAGAAGGCTACTGGCCGAGCATGAGTTGTCACTAGAGTCTGCTTTTAATATTGCCACTGGCATGGAAGCTGCGGATAAGAACGTCGAACTGGTACAGCATTGCCAATTGAGGCCAACCCAGATGAACGTACCCAGCACCACTAATACAAGTACGGATGAAGTGGACAAGGTAAGGATTCATAGATGGCATGCACCCAATCCTATGGGGTTTCGCTGTTTTCGATGTGGTTGGCAGCAAAAGAATTGTACGGAATGTCCTCATCGCGACGCGATTTGCCATAAATGTGGGAAACAAAGACATCTCGCGAAGGTTTGCCGCTCAAAAGTTCAAACTCAGTTACACACTGGAGGCACATAATACACTGAATTGCAGTCTGGAACGTATGTTTTCATTTGGCACACCGTTAGCGATGATCCCGTTCCACCGATAAAGTTGGAGCTCAACATCAAGGGCTAAACACATACCAATCGAGCTGGACACTGGTTCCGCGGTTACGCTGTGCTGCAGGAGCTCGTGGGAGAAAGCATTCGTTGAAAATTCGAACAGAGCTTTGATATTACTGCATTTCCGACTAAAAACCTACATTGGGGAGAACCTCGACCTCCTGGGTTGTGCCGAGGTCGATCTAGATCTTGCAAACAAGAAGCATAGCTTGAAGTCACGTGTAACTACGGGCACGGGTGTAAATCTACTTGGTCGTGATTGGCTGCAGAAAGTACCCGTTCTCAAAGTGTACAATAATGAAGCTTCAACTGACATTCAAACACTATTGAAGCAGTATAAACCCTTGTTCGCCGACTCGGATAATGGAAAACCGAAGGCTAGATCCCTTCCATACAGACTGCGGTCGGAGGTGGAAAGAGAATTGCAGCGCTTACTTGCCGAAGGAGTAATCGAGTCAGTCAGATTTTCCAAATGGGCGACGCCAATTGTAACGGTGCTAAAGAGCGATGGATCCGTGAGAATTTGTGGGGACTACAAGATTACGGCCAACTCAATCTTACCCGCAGAGACCTATCCCATACCGAAAACTCAAGGTATTTTTACAAATCTAGGTGGTGGAAAATTCTTCAGCAAGATAGATCCGGCACATGCGTATCAACGGCTAGAACTTGATGATCAATCTAAAGTCGTAAGGACAATCGCCACCCACAAAAGTCTTATCAATTCACCAGCTAACCATTTGGTATAAATTCCGCCCCTGCCATTTTCCAACGAACGATAGAAATGTGCATTAAGGATATACCTCACACAGTGGCATATCTGGATGATATTCTGATACGGTGATGACCTAGCAGGATCATTTACACACACTGGAGAAACTCTTCTCGCGGTTGTTGCAACTTGGACTTCGGCTCAAGTTGGGGAAATGCAGTTTTCATTCCAATCACGTGGAATATCTTGGGTTCCGCATTGATGCTAATGTAATGCGTCCAATTCCAGAAAAAAACGCTCCATTTTGGAAGCCCCGGGTCCAATGAACCTTTCACAACTGCGGTCCTTTCTGGGAATGGTCAACCACTACGCGAGATTCATACAGCATGCTGCTACAATTTTGGCTCCTCCGAACAAATTACTTCGCAAGGGAACGGGGTGGACTTGGGGAAAAACCGAATCTACCGCTTTTAAACGTGGGCCAGTGGTCCCATGGCCTTGTCCAAAACAACCTTGGGGACATCTTCACATCGACTTTTCTGGTCCAATTGATGGTGTAATGATGCTGATAGTAGTTGATACTTATTCAAAATGGATAGAGGCTAAAGTGGTATGAACATCAAAAGCACAGATAACTATAAACGTGCTCCGCTCACTTTTCTGTACCCACGGTCTACCGGATACGGTGGTCTGCTATAACAGTCCTGCGTATGTGAGTGCTGAGTTCGAACAGTAAATGAGCAACAACGGGATTCATCTTCTACATACGCCTGCTTACCAACCGGCTTCAAATGGACTAGCAGAGCGTGCAGTTCAAACGGTAAAACAAGGTATTCGCAAAATGGCCGGTGATTTACAGATAAAAATCAATAAGTTTCTTTTTGGTTATCGGATAACTCCGCAATCTACTACGGGGCTGTCACCGGCGGAGTTATTGATGGGCCGTCGTTTGAGATGCCGTTTGTGCCTCCTTCGCCCCGACCCCTGCTCCGTATATCAGTAAAACATGAGATGATGAGACAACAAAACCAGAAGAGTGTCCAGAGAAGAGTGAGTGTTGGAGACCCGGTTTACGTTCGCCCCGACCCGTCGGTACCATCGTGGAAGAGGGGAACTATCATTCTGGATGATGAGCATAAACTGACCATGCGCACGGATGATAGCGTTTGCATCACTCGCCAAGGAGACCACATTAGACAGCGAGAGACTACACCAAGTCCGTTACAAACACCAGACAATCGTGAGGCTGCAACATTAGTGGAGTCAAACACTGAAGAGGAAAGTGCAAGCACAATCCGGCGGTCTGATCGCCACCGCAGGCCAGAAGAGGGGTATCAAGCGGGACTCGTTTAAACCTGAAGATGAAGGAGTGTCGTGTGCGTGTGTCTGTCCCACTAAAGTCACGTGATGGCGCATCATTCGCCCGCGGACAAGTATCGATTTGTGTGTGTGCACATCATGTGCGTTTTGCGTAGTGGACCCACTTTTACGTTGGACTACGAGTCGAGCAGACCTAGAAGGCAGCGTGTATCCAATACATATTCCTGTCACTATATGGTTATTACAGCGTAAGTGAAAATTGCATATCATTGCAAGTAATCTGTGAGTAAAATATGTGGTGATTTATAACACTTACCGGTATTTGGAACTGTGGCAAAATAGATGAAATGCGTTTTTATTATAATTGTTTGCATGGATGATCACATAGTAAGAAATCGTAACATTTTATGTCCATATTTTTTTGATTTTATTAGTTCACTTTATTTTTATTTCTGAAAATTTGTTGTGCTAAATCTTGTTTGAAAAAGCATCATTCCAAGGAGATAAACCCTACTTTATCGGAGCAATATGAAATGCTCTTGAAAACGAGTATTGATTTTTTAGGTATATCATTAATTTGGCGAATAAACTCGAAATAGAAACTAAAGATCAATCGTTTTATGAATTTCGCCATCGCTTTGATCCCAATCGAATTTTATTTTTAAAATTTCTGTATCAATTTTCATAATTATTTAACTAATTTCTTTTAAGTCAATCAATACCGATTCTACAAAACACTGTTCCAATTTTATATTAAGCCTATTTCGTTGATGTAATATCATTGTGAAAATATTCAATTTAATCGCCAGTGTCGGGAATGAAGATTATTAATTCATTTGAAATATTGAAAATTATTTTAAAACTGATTACATTTAACATTTAATATTGTTGACACACAATAAAGCTTATGGGATGTCGTTTCCCTAACTTCATTCTCGGATTTGTTAGCAAACAATAACGTTCAAACTCGTTTCCCCAAACGTTTCTAAGGAATTATCACGCTCAAAATGATCAACAAGTTGCTGATAATATTTTTAAAAAAAACATAGGAATGGTTTTCTTTAAGAAAATATTCCCGCAAGCGATCGATATATTGATTATATCATAGCTAACTGAATTGCCATGTCATTTCTTTTATAAAAAAGTTACGTTTAACGTAAACTGCCACGATTTTGCTAAACATAAATGTCCAAATGACAATGATTTTTGAATGTGTGACGACATTTACATTTTTCATTTTCCATACTAAATTTTCGATGAAGTAACATGTGTTAACTTAAATCAATTTCGATCTGATTTGAGGTAGATTATAGATCGGTGTGTATGGAATGATGTGTGGATATTTGCCTCACACTTTCGGTGTCACAGCACTACATCACTAGCACATTACAAGTTAATGCTCTAAAGCGTTTCTACTAAGGAACAATCTATCCCATAGTACTCACAGCTGAGTTCCGGCATTTACACACTCTCTACGTGGCCTATGTTGACAGGCTGAGAGCAGTATCTGCTTTAACCCAGAGCAGACATCCTTTTCAGCTCTGAGCACTCCCATCTTTTTCCCGCGGGTATTTATCATTTTCAAATTTGCAAACGATAAAGGATGCTTGATGATCAAAAGGTAAGCGCACGTTGCTTTGAATGCGCGACACAAAGAATTCTCTCCAGAATAACTCATTTCAGGTCATATGAAAAATCAGGATAAGTTTGCATTGTTTCAAGATTACACAACCCCCGGTAAGCAACACTAGGCTTTATTATCATCATTTGATATAGAGTAACACAAAAATACACAAAACATACCACGGATGGGTCCGCCTATGTTTCGCGAAAAAGAAAAATGAAATTTTAAAGAGTTTATCAACCACATATGGAAAAGAAATTTCAGATTCATATTGAAATGTGGTAATAATAGCTGTGACTTTATAATGTGATATTATTTGAACAAAGAAGATCGAGAATTTTGAGGACGAATCAAAAACACGTCTACATATTTAAAATTTTATTCACGGTATAGTTTCACGAGGAGGCACTCGCAAGAAACATGAAAGATGTGAAACCACTCAACGGAACTGCCGCTAGTTTGAAGAAATTGATTTTCAGTGACAAGTTTCCCACCGAGAGATATTTGCGCACCATGGCGAAGCACGAAAAAATACGCGTTTGCACGAGTTTTCATCACACTCCACGACCGGTTTCGTGCTGTTTGCACTCATCAACTAAGGAGAGTCTGATCAGGATCCACAAGCCTTGGTGAAACAAATTTATTTAAAACCGGCCAAATGCGACCTGATACGATCCACGAATAACCTATTCTTATGTGGAAGTCAAACACAACCGGGCCAATGTGCAAAATAATTTAATTTCATTACTACGTTTTAGAATGTATTGAATTGATTTTTTTAAGTTTCGCCAAAATCATGATTTGCATTATTATGGGCAGAGATGGGAAAATAAAACACATACCAGATCCACGCGTACCCAAATAGGCTAAAATGAAAACAATATCGTTAGTATTATCGATTAATATTGATATTTTATTAATTTTCGCGTTCGCGAAAATTTGTTCAGCGTAGTACTTGACCTACCGTTGTTTAGTTCACGAACTGAATAGGTAAATAATTAGATATTGTTAGTAGCAACAAGTGAAAAAGTACAATGTGAAATTACCGAAAAGCAGCTTTGGAGATATTGATTTTGTTTTTAATTTTGAATGTTTTATTGTATATGATATTGAACAACGCAATTCGAGGCATTGAAATAGGAATAAAAACATTTGTGAAAGATGTGACCGCCATTTCTACGTGTTATCCTAGAGGCGATTGTTAAGTAAACAAATTCTTTCGTTCTTAACTGCTAATACCGAAGGAGGAACAGTTTTGAACGAATTTCCCACATTACTATCGAATTAGGTGAAAACAGAAAATCCATAGAGAAAACACTTTGTGCCCACCTACGGATTTTTGTGAACGACCACAAAAACATTTTCACACTAAAAGTATTTAGATTCCAAAAGTTAAAAAATACGAAACTTATGATACACTCATGTGTACAAACGTTACAAACTTATTCGATAAAATTCATCACAAATAGTATGGCTCCAATACAGTTACAAAAGGTGATTCAAACAAGCCGAATTCTTTATCATTCTTTTTGTATTCTCTTAAATTTTTTAATGAAAACTTACTCTGTTGTAGTTTTATTACTGCAGTACAAAAAATATGTGCTCGGGTTAATTTCATCTAATAAAAATTAATAAAATTGCAAAACACTGTAATTTATGGATATAATAAAAATAATTTTGTAACAAGTTATGATATTTGGGTCACATAAACTGTGTTCACATAGATCTTATCCACGCGCAACATAAACAATGTAGCTTATATTTCGCCTTTATTTTAAACATTCACTGATGTTTCATATCTTGTACTACTCATGAGTAACCGATCTTGCTAAATATTTAGAAATTTAACCACGAGATGAATTTGATATGATAACCGAGTACACTGCCTCCATTTTATGAGCTTCGGTTTATTAAATCTAATTTAATTTTGTTAAATACTTCAAGGTTGCACAAATGTATTCAGTGCGCATAATAATTTCCATTATTTTTGCCAATGCTTTCATCTAGTAACAAATCATTATTCATATATCTGTATAGAATCCCAAAACAAATTTACAATCATCGATTGAATTTAGAAATTATGGATTATCGATCGGCAATATTCATTTCTATTTTTAGATCATGATGTTTTAAAAGTGTTATTAAATAGAGAAATCGGATAAAAAATAGACTATTTTTGAATCGTCCTCCAAATTGTCTAATACCTTAGAAAATGCCATGGATAAAACTATGACGGTTTAGTAAGTCGAAATCTGTTCGACCATTAAAATTGATTATCTGCTTTTATTGCGTATGCACTTTCGATATTTTTAAAATCGATATTTGGATGAGTTGATTTTGTTTACGTGATAAATTTGGTCTGAGACCTAAAAGAAGTATTGCTGGTAAATTCGTTTAGAAGAACAGAAGATTTTTCGTCCTATCATATTGATGTATGATCAAAAACTCCCAATGCTCATACAATCGAACAAGTTTTGACGTTTCCAGGCTTCTTCAGATTTGTCGCGTCAAACGAGTTACTAGAAGCGCATTATTATTGTTCCTTTATGAATTTTGCCATATTCTTTGAAACGAAAGCAGCTTCTGATCAATTGAGCAATTTCAGATTGACAGTTTGCAATCGACGCTGTTGATAATCCGGTTGCAATTACCGGTATTCTTATTTCAATAAATTCAGAAACGCGGTAACCTTTATTCGTTTTGTACATCTTCTCAACGTACTGTTGATGAGTGGACAAAAATATTAACATCCAGCACAATCTGCCGCAACATTTCAAGCTTAACAGACCACATCATCTTGCAACTGGCTGGGAACAATATAATTCAGAGAACGAATATTTAAATTTTCAGATGAAGCACTCCTACCTCAAGTTTGAATTAATTTTTAATATTGATTATTTTGGTTTCACGTGATGTAAAACAGTAAACGTGACTAAAATGCTCCTTTTATGCATTTCCTCCCCCACACACACACCAATGATCGGATTCCTGCTGTTTGCACTCATCAGATAGATACATTCGGATCAGTATCCACATATGCCCGAACGTGATTATTCTACATTCAATGCATTTTTGGACGTTTCCCACAACACTCACTCGTGAAATTACTAAACACTTACATACATCCTGTCGTTGACTACGCTGTACAAGCTTGGACGCCATGGATGGAAAAAACATCTCGCTCCTCCAACGAATTTATCACAAGGCAACCAAAATGGTTACCGAATTGAATAATTTACCCTTTGAGCAGCGACTGACCAGACTTGGACTGTATCCTACACGACCTCACTCTGACATATCGAATCATCTACGCGAAATCCAACCCTCTCAAACACCTTTTTAAGTTTGACTCGGTTGTCCATACACGCAGCCACCCTTTGACCCTTCAAATCACACACTCATGATTGAATTGTCGTGGTCGCTTCTTCGCTGTTCGCGTATGCTTCTTGTGGAATAGCTTGCCGACAGATATTGTTACCTCAGCGAAGGAGCACATCTTTAAACAAAGGTTACGAAACCTTATGTTGAGAACTACTGCGTTGGCCCCTACCTATTGATGTCTATATTTTTTAACGCACGGAACTACCGTCCATCCAAAGATTCTTTTCCCTCAGTCTGTGTCGCCATTGAGGATTATTTTTGCTCCACCTATGAAGAACATGGATATGATCATACAATTAACGATTTTTTATTTTTTTATACGTATATCTATGGTACTGTACAGCAATTTGCTTTTTTTAACCATAAATCTTGAATCTTGAGAACCAGGAACTATAGAATCATCAAATAAACCTACGGTGAGGATCTTGTGTACCTAAAATTATGAAAACCGAAAGAAAAATAAGTAAGCAATTAAGTAAGTAAGTATGTAAGTAAGCTGTTTTATAATTCGACGCAAAACCTTGGTCAATTTCAAAACTGATTATATGGAGAGACGGTTAATTGTATCGAGATGCGATCAAGGTTGCCACTATAAGATTACGGGCAATTAAAATTGAGCGTCATTGTACAAACCCAAAAGTGGTTTTTTTTCGACAATACGCTGTTATCCAATTTGAGTTGATGACCTACAAGTCATGACATAATGTGAAGACGCGATGCGCAATCCTAATAAGTGCTTATCATCAGCTTATTTGATAAAATGAGGACATCACTCTCCAGTACAACACAATATCATGTAACAACAAAAATACCGACGACTACAATCGAGAACTCGTAATAATTTGGGATTTGGAAGAATAAAATGATAGCGGTTTGAACGACAACACTATAGGAATTATGAGAAAATGGAAAAAAAATCAGCCACTATTGAGCGATATGCAAAGAAGAATGCGAAGAATCGATTTGGTTCTCACGAAATCGACTTGCAAATCCAATCAAAGTAAAAACAGACATGTTCAGAACAGAGTCGAGGTGAAATGATTTGGTTGAATAAGATGAGTGTGTGTGTGTGATGCTTTGTTCCGTCATGCAATAGGCTTTCTATGGTGTTGTGGGATTCGGGCGTGAACCTTTATTATCGTTGTGATGGTTGACCTCAGGGAGGAATTAAGACCCAATCAACAAGTAGACTGGCATCCTCGAAGCACCTGCAAACATCGAAATGGACATTTGGACAGGATACGCGATTTGGCCTCGATTGAATTCACGTAATCCACGAAATACAAACCACTCTAAATTCATCTGGATAAATTCACACAATTTGAATATGTGAAAGGCAGGTATTTGTTTAAAAGTTTGACCAAGATATGTCACATTTCTCGAAACGGATAAAAAGCTTGCTAATTTAGCTGATGCAACCTCGCACAATCAATACAAAGATTTTTAGGACCAAAGATTTAGCAATTGTTGGTTGGTGTATGAACACTTTCACTTGGGGCGCACTTGGTTTCATGTTTATCAACAAAAAATATTTTTTCTCGGGTTTTCAGAAGTTTAAATGTAGTACAATGTATCGATAAATTTCTTTGAGGTTTCAGTTTTTGATTGATTTCAGTCCAATAGAAAGTTCGGGTGAACGCTGAGAAAACTCTTAGCTTTGGAAACTGAGGTAATTATTTAAGAGTTGCATGATTCAAATTTGCTCAAGATAGTTTCAGGCGTATGTTCTCAAACAGATTTGTTTTAGCCAGAAGTCTGGTCAAAATCTCACGCGGTTTTTTCGCAGTATCTTACAGCTGTTGACGTTTCGTTTCTTAAACATTAAAGCAGTTATACTTGAATGCCACTGTTACATAGGGTTCGTACAAAGAACCACGATGTTCAAACACAGAATCGTGGTCAAGCACGCAAAGCGCTTATGGATGACCAAAGTAATGTATAAGTGCGGGGGATGTGAGCAACACATTACTTTAAACATTAAAGTAGTTATCAACCTAAGTTAAGGTATTATTGAGATATTTGTCTAACTACTTATGTATCTATCGATTATTATTGACTAATGAAAGTTTGTGAATAAAATGGATTCGACTTTCAACTTACTCATCCATGATCCTATCACGGAATATCGATAAACAAGTTATAAAGCAGTTTTAAATGATATTAATATAAAACAATTAATAGTTGATTTAATCAAATAATTTCTAATAACATTTGCGCAATCGTATGAAAACATTATTCGTCAAATAACCCCGAAAAAACCATGGATGAATCAGATTTGGAGAGCTTTTATTTGACCAACTGCGGATTATATTCGGATGACCAAATATATGAAAATGATGAGCATTGTGTGCTTACAGCGCGCATAATATTTCTCGAGAGTCTATACGGAGCAACACATGTACAACTCCAATAAAACGCATCCAAACACATGAAAACCAGGTCGTGAGAACATAAGTTGTCCTCTGCTTAGAGAAATTGCGATCAAAATGTCGATTTGAAGAAAGAAAGTGTTGGGTTAGCCTAATCTAAGACGTCGGGCACGTTGAGAAATTAGAAACTCACTATAACACGCACATTTTAGAGCAAGATACTAAACCAAACTGCAACATTGGAAAGCAATACATGCTCGAGTAGTTTGATATATCTCAACTGCATTAGAACCGGTTGAATGACAGCCTCTATATGAAACTGAAGCAGATTGATAACAACAATCGCTATTCAAGTGATGCAGTTCGTGAAGGTCAGTTTAACGATCCCAACGTTGCGTGTTTTATTATTTGTCACGTGCGTACTTTGCAGACCACACAAAGACGTTTGCAAAAGAGATATGAACGCTCTTGGCATTGACCCGGCGAGTTAGGAAGAACTTGCTTTTGACCGCTCACATTGGAGGTATTGTGTGAAGCGTCGTCTGCATGCTGGGGGTAGCAGATACAGCGCTTGGCTGCTGAACGCAGATCACACCGCCGGCGTGCAACTGACGCTCTACAATCGAGTTCTGACCATCGTTGCCAGCGCTGCGGGAGAGATGGTTCCTCCCGAATCAGACTGTTCAATCATTCAAAAAGCTGTAGAACATGAAAATTCATGCAACTGAGATGTATAACCATGGTCGACATCGACCGAAGGAGGTCAACAACTGAACGCATTGACCAATTGGCGTTCTACAGTGTTGTGTTGCATTCGTTGATGAACGTGATGAGCGTGGGAAAAATGACCTTCAGTGACAAATCGGGACACAATCGAAAAATGAAGATAAATTAATGTGTGTGTGTGTGTGCGACGTCGTCAAACGTCAAGCTTTAGTAACAAACCAAATATATCGGGCCTCGATTGCACTGGCAGAATTCTCATCCTCCAAGAAGACATAATAATAGTTTCACAACCAAGGCTTTTATTCACGGGTCATTTTCATCTTTGTCGTTAACCACCGAGATTGCATAATAATACTCTCCATTAAATTGAATTCGGCTCAGTGAAAAAAGAAATAGAGCTCATGCAATTGAGGAAAATCACCGCTTGCTAAAGATTTACTGCTTAAAAAATTAGCGCATCTGATTGTTATATACCAATAGTGATAAGATTGGATGACTTCAAACTAGTTGAACACGACTATATGTAGGGCGTCTGGCATGCAATTCAAATCAAACCAGAATATAATGTTCCAATTAATAGCTCACCAGCCGTTCCAGATTTTTCTGTATTCGAAATTTCAGTGAGTGAATACGATTGTTAAATGTTGACGAACAAGTTAGTTTAGAGAATAATAATTTGGTAACCAAATAATGGCCACAATTGTGCCATATATTTTGAAATTCTCACCATTTCAAACGTGAAAGATCAGTCTTTACGGGATTTGAACTTATGTTATAATTTGATCATACGGACTACCAGCTGGGGTACTTATGTTCAAGTTCGATGTTTTAATTTTAAAATTGTCCTTTACTGCCTCGAAATCACATGTTTTAAGTTTGTATGGTTGTATGGTTGCACAAAACATTTGAATTAAAACACTGTTTATTTACATGATGTGTTTCATGCAAGCGTTCGCGATCTATTCTCAACGATGTGTCGAAGTTGAAGTCTTTTCATATTTCGATTGCAAAGTTTATCCACATTTTAGTTACAGACGTCCAAGAAGTCCATTTCCAAAATTCTGCTCTTCACAGAATATTCATTCTGCATTATATACGTATGTATACGTATGATTTTTATCGAAAGAAGCAAGCTATTCCTTCGAAGTAGATTGAAGTCACATTGTAAATCCGCTTCCGTAAACATTACTCTGCCCATCCACGTTATTTTTAATATGCGACTTACCCTTTCAATAAGAAAGAAGTTCTGCTAATAATGTCATCTAGCTTGATGACGAAACGTCCAGCAACAACTATACAATTTCGGCGAACATCATCTGAATAACACCCTCATCCTGAGCTACGTATATTCTCATCTATTGCTACACCGAATGGTATTTATAAAGTAATGACCTGTACATTGTGTCCTCTTTAGAGCTCAGGGATCAAAAAATCAATATTTCGATTCGAAACCGGATCGATATTCTCCATAACCTCATAAAGACTAATTTCGAAAATATTTACGGATGAACTCAGTCAGTTGCGAGGGGGGATACAATGAAAACAATACATCTTATTAGAAGAGTAAGTAAAAGTTTTTAAGATTTATCTTCTATCTCATTTTGGTCCGATTAATTAATTGTTTTGTTAATGGAAACGAATGAAAAACAAAATTTGACAAATATCTCACTTGACGTATGTATGTGAACTGCAAATAAAACGAAATGTTATTCGTTGTTCGATATCCAGGTTTAAGCATTAATCTAAATCTAATCGAAAAAACTCACGATGTCCATCTGAATGTTCCGGAAAGAAAAGTTTCGGAAAATTATTGTGTGCGACAATATTCAAAGAATTCTGGTGATACAAAATGTGCATATAATACATCAAACTTGTCGTTATTGTTGTTTAATAAAAACCATTGATTGTGAATCAATCGGTGTAGTCGCACGTGGGTTATTTATTGCCGAAGAAGAACTGAGGTTTGACATCGATAGCTTGGGCCATTATGGGTTATTAGTGGATCATATTATGATCATATAGACTATCGTATATCTACAACATCTATACATTTCCAATCGTTAGTTATTTACTTTCCCTTGGAATTCTGAGTGACAGAGAGTGTTCTTGATAAATCGACACGGATTGCACAATTCTCGTGAGAGTGCCATTGAGCAGCTGACAATAGCAATCATTAATTGAAGACAGTAACATTATATTTTCAGTATATCTCCTTGACATTCATGAGCGCCTAGAGCAGGACTCATGATGTAATTCTGTGTGTTAACAACGTGGTTCGTAGTAGGAACCCTACAATGTCTTATTTTTGTTTACCACTCTAACACTAATTCAACGATCACTGAATCTGAGCTGTTTGTCTCAACGTGATAACGGCAAACATGCAGAAACCGGTTAGGGTGTGTAAAGGATGGGGATGTGAGCAAAACTATTATTTGATCATCTATCAGCGCTTGAAAAGGAATCACTAGGTAATTGTGTATTTGAAAACCGTGGTTCGTTCTACGAACCTAATTTTACACTGGCGTCACAAAGTCTAACTTTGCTTATTGCTAGTATTATTTAAAATATACACAAAGCCTTAAGCTTATCTGCATATAGTATGAGAGTGCGACTTTTGTTGGTTAGAAGATATATATCATTGTCTCATGACTATGAGTCGAGGAAATTTGAGTGATGTTCTTATGCAAACGGCTTCATAATTATATCATTCTAAACTTTGTCAAATAAACTGTCAAAACAGATTGAAGTATGGTCGAATGATTGCCATCGCATAACGGCTTTTTCAAAATCTAAAAGAACAGGAAGCAATTCAACAATCGAATCGTTTCGGGAAAATGCATTTTTTTACTTTCTATTTTTTATCTTAATCTAAAAATGGACTCAAATGATAAGTTATAAGATTTATTTCAATCTCGTAGCGATTGTGATTAAAATGTACTTGCCCTGTGCAGCATCTGAAAATAAAGAGTTAATTCAATGTGTTTTTAATAGAGTTTTCAAAATTACAATTTCTTTTTATTATTTCTTTTCAATTACATTTTAAAAATAAATTAACACTGAATACGAAATGATATAATCGCAGTATGCCTAAAAGTAACCGGAGTTATTGACTAATCGACAAGCATTTGTTATGCGTCTACAACAAAAATTTGATCGATAATTTTTCGGACTCGTGAACAATGTATATCAATCTACCGTGCAAAAATCGGGTAACTTGTATTCTAAAGTCGAAAACCATAGACCAAAAAACGTTTGCATGTCAACATCTGTCCGATAATAAAACATGTAATTATTAAATAAACTGAAAACCTTTTCATGGCATTTTAATAATATTTAAGTGATACATTGTACATTATGCATCACGGCAAGAGTATTTTGGTTATTTCGATAATATTACTTACCCGCTACTTGTGTTAAGACCAAAACGTATGCTAAAGCAAACAAATTCATCAATCGACTCATGTTAGCTCAGCTAGAATTAAAAAAACAAACTGATACGTACGAAGAACTCACGTTAATTTGACTTTAAAATATTCGAATCTGATTGGATGGACGGCAAATGTATCATCTACCAATCAGAATACGAGTTGAAATTATATTGATTTTCGACCGGTGTCGACAAGCAAATTGAAAGCAAACTAGTGAACGAGAGAGGTCAACGTGTGCATAGCACACATGAACCTTCAAAAGAAATTGGAAACCGACGGTTCCATCGATTTCTGTACAAGTGTTTTACTACAGAGTTAACTTTAACAACTTGAAAATAGACTGCCGATTTGTAACAAATGGGCCTACACAGAAAAGAAAGAAACTATTTGTATGTTAATTTTCCAATCAGGGTATATATTAAATGATAGCTACAGCTCTAGCCTCAACAACACATATAGTATGCTGGATAATGCTAAGCTAACTCTGTAAGCACATTGATAGCATATGAGAACACAGAGAAAACCCGGTAGTCGGACCACATAGGTTTTATGGAAAGATGCACAGTCGTAGCTAGTAAAATGTACATTAAACTAATGGATGTTACACAGTCTGTCAGCTGGTTCTGCAGTTGATGCGCAGCTGGTTAGCTGAATGAAGACAGCCGTTCTAACGGCAGCTAATGTCGGCACAAAGGGGAACATATGTGACCAGCGCAGCGTTGAGTTCGACTCTTTCCAGAATGTAACAGTTTGATCAGGATCCGCATTCCTTACAGCACTGGAGAAACAGTCAAACTGTTTCAACTCTAACACCACTGTTGACTAAGGTTGGCACTACCGCTGTTCATATTTGCATTCAGTTCCATCACGATTGTTTTTGTGCTATTTACCTACGCAGGTAGATTTAGTACGATTCAGTAAGCTAGCTATAGCACTGGTATAATATAGCCACGAAACAGTATACCGTAAAATGGTTAACTCACAATGTCTTTCATGTGACGGAGTAGGATCACAAGGATGAAATGTTCACATTTCTTCAATTAATTCTAATCAATTTGAAATAACAAGCTTCACATGAAATGGGCATATAATATTACATCTACAAGGTTCATTTTATTCCTACACGTTTACTTATCCTAAACTAGCTTCAACAATAAATTGTTCATAAGCAAGCCTTGAGTTGGTGGTGTTAGATGATCCATTCATGAGAGTAGTGATGACTTTGCTATCAGAAATACATGCTGTGACTGTTTTTTCGTGGATGTGCCACTTTGAGCAAAAACAATCTGACGAACGTTTGTATTTCTGTGAATAAAAGGTGATTTCTCGTATAAAACAAGAAAGCATACATTTAAAATTCCTCAAAGAAACCCCATGATTTCCGTTGTGATTTTTGTTAAATTCGAAGACGTTTTGCAGAGTTCGTGTCAGAATTTGTATTAAATATTATACAAACGGCTTTCGGAATGTAGCAAAAAGGAAACTTAAAGGGCTGAAAAGGCAATCCAGAAAGCAACGGGTAAAAGGAACATTTAACAATAAGTTACTTGAGGTATAATTTTACAAGGCCGCCGTCAACGTATTTAGTCCAAAGGTCAACTTTAGATTTGGTAAACACTTTGGCGCTTCTCTTTTCTCTCTCGTCTCTTTCTCTATTTTCAGCTCCTTGTTTTATTTGCAACTACGTGAGGCTGCGAAAATAAGAATGACCGGAAAACATCGTTACACTCAGTATGCTGCTAGCGTGTATGTGGAACTAGAACGTTCTTAATGTGTTAGTTGATTTTAGTCAAAACATTTGGTATTCCACATTAATTAATCTAATAAGAGGATCGACTTACTCTACTCTTCATGTCCAAGGTCCGTTACAAATGTGTAATCAGGAGTTTAACCTTTACACCCTACCCAGGATACATAATACTAACGTGCGTTCTGTCAATTGGTATTAAATCCAAGTCTGAACACCATCGTTAAGGTGGGCTACTGAAACGACAAGATTTATAATCGTTTACAGAATTTTCTGTTCCAAGATAGATTGTACAAACTCAAGCTGCAAGACTTTACACGCGTCATTGTGCGTACAGAGTGACCTCACGTACATTTAAAATACTTGAGGAGCTCATGAAAACACAATGGGCTTTGGTGATTATACATTTTCCATTTCAAAGTCGTTGAATTTGACCACAGTATTCAAGTCAACCAACATTCGTTAGAATCAAAGATTACAAGCATTAGTCAACGGTCCTCTTCGGTTGGCTTATCATTTGAATCTCCAAAAGTGCAAAGAAATGATATTTTTGATTGATCAAGCTCTGTACCAAAATATTCCTCGTGTTTCATTTATAATGGCTCGGTGTTGAAAGATGTCATAGTTTCAAATGTCTCGGCGTTACAATGTCCGACAGTCTTATTTTGCGCAATCCTGCGACCACTCGGTTCCTATAAGTTCGCCGGATGTCGTTCTATGCTATTCGCCTCCGCTCTCTTTTCGTTCGATCTAATTCAGTCCTCTCCGTGCCGGGTGGCACATGAGGCGAAGACAACTTCACGCCAGTGGCTCCGGTCTGTCGCTGCTTCCGTTGCCGTCTTCACCGTGAATCCTTGTGCATGTAGTTCGCGTTCCAACGTTCTGCGCCAAGTTTCCTTGGGCCGTCCCCTTTTTCATTTACCTTGCGGATGCCAGTGCATGGCTTCCTTCGTATGCGAACTGGGATCCATCCTGCAGACATGACCGAACCACGGATCTGTTGTCATCGTTTCCGTAGCAATGTAGGTTTTACGGTATAGGGTTGCTAGCCCTAAGCCCAACCCTCCTCCTTTCTCAGACGGGCTTGGGACCGTCCTTGGCGGAGTTAAAAATATGGAACGCTTCACGATTTTGCGTGTCATCCTGTTTACTGGATAAGGAATTACTACTTTTAAGAAAAGCTAATAGGTTTATAGATCTATTGATTTGAGGATTAATTTCGAGACATGATGGTCGTTCGTCACTTCTGTGAATGCAACAAAGTCATTGTTTACATTGGTGCATCTCTAATGCACGAGATCCTTATTGTGCACGAATGTGCAATCGTGCGGTACTTTGTGCGGTGCGGCTAACACCGTGCTAAATTGATTAGCCATAGGTAGTGAGCTGCATGCTGAAACAGGCTGGAGTCTCACTACCATTTCCTGTTCTTTTTACTTCCTCATATCGGTCTAGGCCTGGGCAACCTGACAGTATCTTAGCCCACGTGTTGCACTTATCCTGGATCAGGCTGGTGCTTTCATACCATACCATACCCTTTTGGTCTTCTCATCATTCTCCTGCACGCAAATCCAATATTTCATTCCTGATTCAGGAATTGAAAAATCAGGAATTCTAATATTTCTTACCTTGTTTGATACATGTTTAACAAATTAAAGGTTGTTTCATAGTTAAAAGCGCCACTTACAATGTGATACTTCATTCAGTGAGTTCTTCGTCATTTTTTCTTAATTTTGTAATGAATTAATTTGAATGCTGATAAACCGTGTACACGAATACAGCCATTTCTTCTTGCTCTCCTGTTGCTTATTTTGTTTTGTCACTTCTTCACTTAGTACAACATGATGGGAGAACTCGTACGAACAAAATCTTTACCATCCTCATCTCTGAGCTTCCTGTATGTGTTAAATTATGAATTATAGGATTGCGTCGAAAACTCTGCCAAGGACGGTCCCAAGCCCGTCTGAGAAAGGAGGAGGGTTGGGCTTAGGGCTAGCAACCCTATCCCGTAAAACCTACATTGCTACGGAAACGATGACAACAGATCCGTGGTTCGGTCATGTCTGCAGGATGGATCCCAGTTCGCATACGAAGGTAGCCATGCACTGGCATCCGCAAGGTAAACGAAAAGGGGACGGCCCAAGGAAACTTGGCGCAGAACGTTGGAACGCGAACTACATGCACAAGGATTCACGGTGCAGACGGCAACGGAAGCAGCGACAGACCGGAACCACTGGCGTGAAGTTGTCTTCGCCTCATGTGCCACCCGGCACGGAGAGGACTGAATGAATGAATGAATGAATGAATGTCGAGAACTCTCGAAATTTTAGAAGCTTTTCTTCCAGATTTTTCGTCTAGTAAATTTTCCAAAGTGATTGCATCAATTGTTAACCAAAGGTTGCGCATGAGTACATTAGTATAAGTGTGATTCGTGCTTCAAAATAGCTTGCGAACAAGCGTTGGATTGGGTCTGAAAATGGGTAAATTCAAAGTCATTATCAGTGGTTTACTGACACTTAATCGTCAAACACTTAATCTTCAGACATTTAATCACCAAGTTACTTCATCCCCAGTCAATTAATCTTCACTCACTTAATCCTCAGTTTGATAACTTCTGAATAATTCAGAATACGTTCAAATGAATTTATTTAGCATGAGATAGGCAATTGATTTTAAGAACGTCAATCTATCCGTAGTTGAGTATCGCTAGTTCAAATATTTTTCGTTGCATGGCTTGGCATAGATGAAAATAACATCCACTGACTCTTGCGGATGGGAAGTTTGAGCGAAATGCATTCATAGCTGCACTTTCAAAGTCAGTTAAAATGACATCTGGTGTTGCATTCATCGTTAGATGTGAGTAATCTCGCTCTACACTTGTATGTGTGTGTGTGACAAACTTACTACATCTCCAATTAATATTGCCATTTTTTGATTGCTTCTCGAACCAAAACTCGTTTCCCATGTAAGTTAATATCCTTCGATCTTTGCTACTTGTACCATATTCAAGAGTCATTGCACACATTTACAAAACTTCTTATCGCAAACACCTTCCCTGGGGATTAAGTGACTGAAGATTAATTGACCGGGGATGAAGTGACTTAGAGATTAAATGTCTTGGGATTAAATGTCTGAAGGTCAAATGTCTGGGGATTAAGTGACGGGCCACCATTATCAGTGGTACAGCCGTTAAAATCGACCATACATAAATCCCAGTAGACAATGTGTAGTCTCTCACAGTATTCGGTTGCACAACTATGAGTTGTTGTTGTTGTTGATCTTTATCGGGCGATGTCGACCATGGAGGTACATTCCAAGTGTCGGATTGTTTTATGATTCGTAGCTTTTAAAATGACTATACATCCCC
>JACCGJ010020530.1:0-64325 GCA_013407085.1 Atriophallophorus winterbourni
GACCTGCAAGGCAGCAGGGAGTTGCCAGAAAGAGGTGGTGTGCACCAACTAACCGTCTACCAGACTCTTCCAGGTTTTTCCTCAGGGTAGAATAACTTTCACGAACAAATCAATAATCAAACAGAAGCTTAAAGACCAGCTAACACGTCAGGCAACCTCAATGTGTATTTATCAATATACCTGTTCCTGTGGGTCAGGATACATCGCCTGTATGACGTCGAAACCAAAAAAGCGAATGTTTGAGCATCACCCTAGTTGGTTAAGCAAACACTGTTCTAAGAAAGTGAATAGCTCGATTCTAGCTCACTTGATTGATGCAAGGCACCGAGTAAAGCCTGAAAAGGCGTTCTCAGTCGTTTACACGGTTCCTCACAACGTGTCTCGAAGAGTCGCCTGGATCATCTTGCAGACAGCTGAGGTGATTGCAATAAAACTTTTTAGACCAGACCGACTAGTTTGTGATCTTTCCTTACCTTGACCAACAGTCAAATCAAAGATAAAATTTTATGTAGAAACACGTGATATTGATATTTGTTCATTGGTTGAGTTTGATCAGATATATTTCTATGATCTGATATTGTAAAGCTTAATGAGCAATAGAGCACTACAGCTATTGCTCCTGGCGATGTGCTAGGGTTGCTTCATAAAATACAGTTTTGATTGACTTAACGGAATTCCCCTTCTCTCACAATGCCTCTTGGTCACACAAGGCGATAATTATATTCTTGTTGATTTGGTACGAAGCGATGAGGGTGATATTTTAGAGGTGTGAAGTGCTCTAACGAAGAGATTCATGAGATTCTCTTGGATGATCTGGAAAACACACTATTCAGGAAAATACACGGACCCTAAACGCAGAACAGATAGACTACAACAACCGGGTTTCGAAATCGCATGTACTTAACTTTGAACAACGTCAGCGACTATTGAATGATACGCCATTCGTCAAATGCGAACAAACGAGCCCGTGTTAGCCACTTCATTTGAACCGGTTGTTGCAAGATCTGATCAAAACTGACAACCGGCAAAGACAGTTTGAGGGCAGTGTTAGGGCAACGAGATTTATCTATAAAAATAGGTGTGTAATTTATTCTCTGTCGTGTGCGTAAAACGCACTATCCGGTTGAAGTTCTCTTGTGGTGTGGCATTCGTAGATGATGGAGATTAACGTTGGACAAGTTGACCTTTGGCAGTACATTTTAATAAATCAACCGATGGATGAGAATCGCTGGAAAAGGGAACGTATTTAATTTTAGATCGAGTCTTTCGGAGCTTATGTAAACACAAGGTACTCAACGTCAGGACAAACAAACGTGATTTGACATCGATTAATCTGACGCAATCATCAATAAACTTCTCCATCCAAGCTTCATAGAGTCAACATACATTTAATAAAAAAAACGCTCGGAAGCTTATGGGTGAGGGGAATGTTGCTAATTAGTATGGGACTACCAACAAAGAATTCATGATTTGCACGTTCGAAAAACCGTACCCGGTCATTAATACGTATGTTAGTCATGTTATGAAAATATTCCATCCAACGACTGGCACCAGGTGAGGAAAGGATATCGAACTGCTTGACAGAATTTATGTTGTGTGACAAAGTTAGCGCCCCGTTACAGAATTTGCTTTTAAAGAGCGAATTATTTTAAACTAAACTACACGATTTATCAACGGTGGATACGGAGTGACCTCCTGTTGCATTCAAAATCTTGCATACTGAAACACCATTCCTTAAACACTTAATAAATTCCCAATGCGCCTTACTCGACACGAACAATTCAAGGACTTTAAGAAGAGGAATTCTCGATTGGCATATTTCATCGAAAAAAAATTTGTTTCTCGTAAGAATTTGTTTACTAGAACATTTTGCCTGACGAAATCACACGCTCGGAATCTGGGGGTGGGAATTTCCAGTTTCGCATATCACGGCCTGATTGAAGCTGACAGTGGTGATGGGAGGCGATACAGTCAATTGAGAATGAACTATGGTTCTTTTCTCCTGCTGTTGTTGGTCATCCTTCGACCGTGGATCCCTGTTACATCGCAGCTTTTCGAATGACAGGAAACAGTCCTATTCGGGAGGATCAATCCTCCTGCACTGGAACGTGATAATGTGCTTTACTCGTTCATTTTTATTGAAAGCCTTATAGTAAAGTGTATCCTAGGTATATGTGAGTCGGCTGAAGTGGTAGTTTACGGTTTTTTGAAATTTATTGCCTTTGAGGTGATGGTACAGATTTCATCGCGAAACAATTTGTACTTCCTTTCCGAACGTTTGTCTCAATGGGCTCGACCGCTTTTCACACCGCAGCACTGTGTAGCTGACATCATAATGTTGATGTATGATCAACTTTGAGGAGCTCCTATTGATTCATAAATGCCACCCATTTTAACTCGTCGGCTGATCGATTGTGTTGGAGGAAGTCTTAAGCGCGATTAAGTTTGTCTTTAGTTCTTGAACAATCGATTAGTCTAATCATACAGCCTGTTGATTTGAAGCGATTTTCCTGGACCGCGTGGATAATGACAAATCTCCTTTGAAGCAAGGGGTTATTGATCAATTTCAATGAATGCAATTTGTTCTATCTCGATAGTTAATCACCAAATTGTGCCCAGTAGAAAGGTTTCCAAATGTGCAACCTTGAGAAAGCACCCTCTGTTAAATATCCACAATATTAATCTATTTTATTGATTTCATTGTGTTAATTTTCAGGTATACATTGTCAAGCAAAAGTAGGAACAAACCCTTTGGAAGAAGCGTGTGCCGTGGCCTGGGGCGTTTGCAACGTGAGTGTATTTAAATTTGTAGACACAATGCGAGCATTAACTGTCGTGTGACCTTGACATCAATGAATTTAAACAATGAACCACACACATTGTGCCTAAAATGCATGAGGTAATTTTGTTTTATCATTCATAGATTATTCGAGTACACCTTCGTGGATTAAGGTGTGTGTGTGACCAAGTTTTTCATTTATCAGTGGAAAAATAAAGATTAACGAAATTTTCCTGTGAACGCTTCATCTAGATCTAATTTCGCATCAGAAATGACCAAAATGGAAAACTTGATTAACTGCGGTGTTTGGATCCGTCGTGATGGAAGTTTCTAATAGTTTGCTGACATTTTATATTCATATTACCAACATTAATGTTAATATGATAACGGGCGTGCGTCAAGAATCTCTTAATTTACCTGCTAACTCTGGTATTTTTCAGTCAAATGATCTCAGTGGAATCTCATCGTCTTTTGAAATGATGTACGTATGTGTTGAGATAGCTGGAAACATTCCAATCTACTTTAGAATGGTGGTGTACTCAACCTGTCAAATGGCTCTTTGACAGAATTTTTGGGTCTCACTTGAGCATGTTTCCAAAAATGGGGTTTAGCACTAAGTCAGAAGAAGCTACGAATACCAGGTCAGAGGTACGCTTACCTGATGACTGTCAATAATAACGAAACGACTCGTTTCTAGAATCTGATTTTAACGAAAAATCATCTTCTTGATGCCAAACAGCTGTGAATGTATCTTCTGATAACATATATTGAAAACATTCAATGAAAAATGAAAAATTCGATTGTCTCCCATGAATATGATATTTGAATTCGCGCCATTTATAAATTTCAATGATTGGGGAATCAAGTTTTGACACATGGGTGACAAAGTGCGTTTGAAATTTCGGTATTTCTTTTTAACTCGAAAATTAGATCAGGAAAATCATGAGGAAATTTACATAATGCTATGTATTTTGTGCCTACAACAATACCCAACGTCAAAATTTAGAACATGCTTCAAAAACACATAAATTTAAATTCGGTGGTTAAAAGACGTTTAAATGAAGTTTCTGACCACCTACAGTAGCACGCCTTGTTTGAAGAACAGGATTGAGGTTAAGTTCGACAAATAAGTGTCGGTTGATATAACGGTGAACCGGAATCAAGGAGCTCGCCACAGTGCCCAAGCTCGGGCGAAAATATCTTTTTACCTGGGTGGGGTACAAGGATCCGCCTTGGACGTGGTTCACAAGTCTAAGCGATATATCGGGAAACTGAAGTCAGCTACGACAACGCAATTCACAGTGTTATGCCTTGTTTCCGGCGAATGGTGGAAAGTACTTCGCGGCACAATTAGGTTCAAATCAGGTTTTCAACTCTGGACGCCTGTTATGCTGTTTACATAGGCTTCGAAGACACTCGATCAAGCGTTAGTCACTTCACTTCCAGGGATTCGTCTTTCCATGTCAATTACATCTCAAATGCGTACAACCTTTCCAACGTTAACCCCGTTCAGACATGATTCCCACAACCCAAGGAAACGCCGATTGGTTGAAACGCTTTCAATTCACATGACCAGGAATGCAACAAGCTCATCTGTTATAGGCGAATCTCGTTTCCACAACACAGTCCTCAACCTTTCTAGGTCGGATTCGTAAGTCTATTTCGTGACAGCCAGTTCAATTCCTCTCCTCACTACATTGGGCCCGTTTGACCGACCTTGACGAATTGAGTATTGTGCAACAACGGCTAACCGTGACTCTCTTGTCCTGTTTCCAATAACATTGTAACCCAATCGGTTTTTTTAAGCCATACTACCGAAACCCTTATTCTTGTGAATTGGTGATTGCTGTTGTTTGTCGCTTTGGAGCTTCTTGCTCTTGTGTTGTACCGGATGGTGTCGTTCTGAATAACACCCGAAACCTCATGATTGATACTCCTCGCTAGTGCATTTCATGAGCTCGACAATATCACTGTGCAGTAGAAAGCCATGATTGCCGGTGATCGGAAACACAGATTGCTTAAAGGTAACTGCAAGTGTGGCGCTAGCAGTACAAAGCTAAGCATAAGAAGAAGAGAGCTTGATTTTTAAAATTCCGAAACTGATGTTCACCATGTAACATGATCTAGAATTGAACCGTAATCGTGGGGATTTCGGGAGGATTGCATGAGAATGGTCCGAGCGAAAGCATGTGGAACTCGATTGTCAGATCCTAAGGACATTCGGTAGAGACATGTTCAGGATAGCGTTGTGATATGCGTATATAAGTTGGATGTGCGTTGTTTTTTCCTTTGTCCTGTTAGCAACAAACACGTTCAACCAACTGATGTTCTCTTGTGGTGTGAGAATCACCGGTGAACACCAAAAGGGTGAACCTACTGGGGATGAATATGGGACCCAATCGATAAGTGAGTGCGAAACATGAGTGATGACGCGGTCAATGTTAAATCGACCTTGATTGACCTCACCTAATCCTACCCTTTCCTCTTACAACATAACCTGCTAAAAATGTTTTGCTTGCTTCCAGCATGCGTACCATCTACATTGTATCAAACGATGGTTAGAAACAAGCGCTCATCCCCGATGTCCGTTGGATAACAGTGAGTGGGAATTCAGTCGGTGAGTTGAAGTTCTCATGACCTTGAACAACATATACTCGTCATTGTATTGTGTTGCTCACATCCCGTACCTTATATTTGTCAAGTTCACCCTTGAACATGTTCACGCTTGATGCATACATGATATGTTGGGTCAGAGAGTTTCATATAAAACAAACTCAGACACCAAAGAAGAACCTTCGACGATTTCATTTAGAGTGTGGAATAATGAACCTGTATCCATGAGATCTGCTACCACGTGCTTCTTGCCGATGAAACAGGTGGTTAAGTGTGTGATCCACTGCGTGTAGAATGTTGAACAGCAGGATAAAGTCAACCTGACACGACGGTACGAAAACCCAAATAGGATCAAAGTTGCAATCCTCTCCTCGTATGGCCTGTTATATAGTCAGATTACCAGTTTTGTAGCGCGGTGGTATACGTGTTGCAGCATGGTCATGACATTTTTAACCATGGGGTTCATGCTTGAACAGCGTACATCATTGTTGGCCGGACGTAGGTGTTCATTATCCGTGGGAGTACCTGATTTGTGAAACTACCTACGGTACTTCTGAGCAGTGCTAAGGTTTGGCAGGACGTGCGGCACGGGTAGCCCACGTGCAGTACTCGACTGTGCGGCACTTTGCCTGGATCAGGCTTGTGATTTCATACATACATACTGCTAATCCACACATCCAGAGTCTTTCTCTTCCGTAACCGATGAAAGTTGCTGATCCCAGAGAGTAAGTTAATTCGAAGGATTTACATTTTTGGGTGTTGAATGGTAGGCGGTTTCGTAAGTACCATGTCTGAAGTGCATTGGGATATTTTTGTAGATGTTGGCAATCTTCTATGGTGCGCACCTAAATCAAAATTTGATGTCATCTTTCAGGTATATCGTTCGTGTATTGGCCCCAGGACTGAGCCACTTGTACCTTCAACTTGGCTGGATAGTTCCTCTTCAACAAAGTTATTATCTTGCAAAAGATCCCAGTTTGATCAATAGTTTATCACGTTCAGGATAATAAAATTCCTGACCCGAAAACGGTTCTGTACGTAGAGGTTTCCTTGTATCATTCGACACGGTGATCTCATATCGTTTATCGGCGGATAATATCGGCTATCTGATCCGGTTTCCAGAGTGCTAGTCACTTGGAATATTCTCATACAGTTCTCCAGCTTTCCTGGTGCATGCGAGATCGCAGTGGCCGTAGTTGTTCTTGCAATCCTTCATGCTGTTTTGCTTAGCCGGAGGATGGCATTGGGCAGGTCTCGGAAGAGCTCTTGATGAACACTCTTCACCGGTGCACTTCGTGTTCTCTGTGTGAACTTTGTTTAATTTGAAAAAATGACAAGTACGCTTGAAAGATTGATGGCATGTAAACACTCCGTGATAGAGGCGTATGCTCGCCATAACCGGTCTGTTTAGTTTTAAACTGCGCGAATATGTTCAGAGTTAATATGTCTTTAAGATTATTATCGCATACGGACTCGCGGATCCATAGGCATCAAGCCGGTTCCCGTTCTAACAGAGACTATGACGAGCACATTTTACTCTTCGAGAAATTTTAGAACTTCGGTCTACTAATGCGCAGTCGATAATAATCACTCTGCTACATATGAGTGGGGCATTTGATTAGATCGAAGCGCCTTGTTGGTGTGCAAACATGTTCCGCAAAAGTATGCGTGCACTTTAAACTCACGCATCTAGATGTGTAAGAGTTTGGGGAAAATTTTTCATGGAAAATTTTAACCACAAATAATGAATGGTAATAACGTCTGACTTCTCCTTCAATATTTAATTTTGTAATTAATTCCTTTATTTAATTATGCAGCGAAGACACCCCAACTTCTGGAGACCAAATTTCCGACTCGTACACAGATGCGCAGGCCACGTAGTATCGTGCCTGCGTTTGAAATGTAGTCGTATTCTTCTGGATATTGACTTGTCGAACAGCAACTCATTACTTTAAATTCTGGCTCTGGAATCTGTAGATAGTTTTACTTATCTCCGTAGTTGTATCAATAATTCTGCATCGTCTAGTGACAGGGACTCGGCATGCATTTATAAGACGATGAAAGTACTCTACAAATAGGTCACATTTGGCATCAGAAAGGGCTGTATCTATGGATGACAATAATAAAGATAAAAGGCTGCTGAACTGCGATCATGTTACATCCTGATACTGCGTTGCTCGCCATAAACATCGTGTTACCCCGAGATTGCACCTCATATTTATAGGAAACGATTTGGAGTATGTGACTATCCGGAGTCGATATCAACTGATGGACATTAACAAGAACAAGCCATAAATCTTGAATTTTGAGAGCCTTGGTGGAGTGCAACAGGATTAATTTTAATTTTGAGTACAAATGAATGATGCATTCTGGATGACCATCACTCAGTCAACCGTTGTAGAATCAGCCTATTTACTGGGTGTAAATGAAGTCTGCTTAACTTCTGTATTCACAATCCGATGCCGGTTGCTGGTAATTTATGCTGAGCTGATCGAAGCAAAAGGATTAATCATGTGTAAACCTTGCAATGTTGATATTCAAGGTAATTCAAGGTTTTTAATTGTCTAAAACGCAACAAGCTTAACAATAACCACAGGATGGTAGAAATTAAAAATGTACGTGTAGAAAAGATAAGCAGTATATAAGTGTTCGGACAACGAATAATTCAATGAAAATTCGTCTAATTTCGCGTTAAAGTCATGCAAGCTAGTAAAGTGAGCAACGGTTGAAGGTAAACTGTTCCAAGTAAAACAGACACGGACAGAATAAAAATGCCTTCTACAGTTCAGGCGGGAATGGGTTACCATCAGCATATATCAATGGGTCCAATAATTTCTCGTATCCCTTCGCGTCAATAAATCTTGTAAAGGATGGTTGTGGGTATGGAATTTTTTGTAAAATAGGATGCCTCGCTGATATATCGAACAGATTCAGGTGAGCTATCCTTTCTTTATAAGGCTTGTTTCGGATGCTGAGAACTAGTTTTCTTAAGCGGTGATAGATTCGCTGCATAAGTTCAACATACTTCTTGAGCCACGGAGACCATGACTGCACATTGTATTTCATCACAGGTCTCAAGTATGTATTCATTGTCCTTGGGAATATCTTGGTCGAAAATTTATCAAATACCCGTTTGAGTAGGTTTAGGACTCGTGTTGCGTTTGCGTGCCGTTCGGTCGCATTATTTTGATGCGTTGATTATCATGGCATACTGTTCTAACACGTACACTTACGTGGATATATTATAACTTGTTGGAGTCCCCTCGAAGTCAGCTTTCTGGATATACCAATCTCGTAGCGGTATTCGATGATTCGAACGAATTCGGATTTCTCGTGATTTTCCCATATTGGATCTATGCGTGCAACGCGAATCCTTCAAATCCTTCAAATCCTCAAACGTTTTAACGTCATCGGAATGATCTTATTCTTACTGGTTATATTTTCAACATCGTGCGATCAACTACCGAAGCGTATCGCCGGAACAATTCCTGATTTTGCTCTTATTTTGAACAACACTTTTCGTCGCGTCACAATATTATCATCGATCGCTCGACAGGACCACTGCCTGTGCACACACCACTACAGTATGCACACAACCTTAACGAATGAACCCGAAAAAAGAATCAAGCGCACCGAGCTGCATGTGTACGGTTTGCCAAAAGTCGTGTTACGTGTTACGCTTGTTTGTCGAAAGTGCATGTAAAATGCGACAAATCGCTGACGTCAGATTTGGTAACGATTATTAATGGAGATAATTGTCCCGGTGTTTGTTAGGTTTGCCAGGTTTACGAAGCCAAATCAACAGCGTCTTCTTTGGAGACGAAAAACCATTAGAATAAAATTGAGATGCGTCCAAAGTGACTAGAATCCAGTATACAAGAACTGAATAAACTGATAATAGACGTAAAAATGGTACCATTGTTGCCAGGCTTAGAGGCTACCGCCAGAAAGCCGATGGAAAATCCATCAAACAGGCCAAAATTTACCCAGATAACCGCGCAGATGGTGACTGAAACAGGTAAATGTTCGCCAGGATCCGTGACTACTCAACTTAACGGAAACGAGAAGGGACTCAGCAAAACAAGTTCTAAAAAGGCCGAATCGAATTATAAACGAAAATCCGCAGGTATAAACCTTAGTGTTATATACACTAACGTGATCGAGTCACAAGAAACGCTGTTCGAAGCTAAGAATTTACTAATAAAAATAACATCAGTTTTATGCAATATACGCTGCTTGATATGACTATTTTCATTCCATTTTCATTCATACAGTAATCCTGTGGGATAGGAATCTGTTTGGATTTTTACCGCGAATCCTTGGATTCATAAAAACTAGGAACTGTAGAGAGGTGATGGACAATGTTTCTTCAAAAAACTCTATTTATTAGTTTTCTTATAGCGGAACAAAGGATCACATTTTGATTTTCGCTGATACTCCTCCCATTAAGACTACAATCCAGTTTTTATTTCACATTTTTTCGCAACTGGACTTTAGTCAAGCGGAGACTTGTTAATGAGTAAAAAGAGCATGAAACTACTAATAGTGTATGGACATATTCGCTTCTATGTGTAAAATGCTGTTTTGAAAACAGTGTTTGAGGTTAGCAAGTGTATACTTGATATTTTAGGTTATAATTATGACATCTTTGTGTTTAGAACACATATATCAATAATTCTGCATCGTTAGATGACGAGGTCCCGGCACGCATTTCTAAAGCGACACTAGCATTCCGCAACCTAGGTCACCTCTGGCGTCAGAAAGGACTGTCTCTGTTACTCAGTGGTAGAGTCTATAAAGCGACAGTTCGGTCTCTGTTACTGTATGGGTGGGAAACCTGGACCCTACGAAAAGAACACATCCAGCGTCTCCAAGTATTTGAAAACCGATGTCTCCGCAACATTCTAGGAGTTAGCTGTTACAATCGCATACGCACCGATGCTCTCCGAAATAAGTTGTTCGGTTGTAATGTTGATATAGAGAAGCAAATCAACCTGCATAGGTTACGCTGGTTGGGTCACGTTTTACGGATGCCGGACCACTGACTTCTGAAACAGATTCTTTTTGCGACACCACATCCAGATTGGCGTAAATCTCGGGGTGGCCAAACCGTCACATGGCATAAGCAGTTAAAAACCCTTACTAGTAACCTTTCCAAAGTCAGCGCAGCTCGTCTTCCAGACTGGTGTCCCCGCGATCATATATCGCAATGGCTAGTTACGCTTCGGGATATGTCCAGAAACCGTGTTCAATTGCGGTCTTGCACTAAGCATCTCCTTGGAGTGTTTGCTTAAACTTGTATGTTGTCAAGCGGAGTGACGAGAAAAACTTGTTCTGATGCATGGCAGTGAAAGCCGCAAGGAAGCTCTACTCGTTCACGAAGCTTGTTTGAATGCATGTTCCATTCGAGGTGTAGGCACCTCTACCCCGTTTGTTTGTGCTTACTCTTTTATAGTACCCGTCGCAATTTAAGTCCCACCCTTCCCCATCTTTTAGGATTTCACTTTTTCATAGTTGTGTGGCAGTTAAGCATTCGGTACGCGCTACCGGTGTAATGCTGTCTTCGATGATGATGATTACAACACATAAACTTTCAATAAACTAGCCACATTTTCTACGTTTACAGAATTGGCCAATAATCAAACGGGATCGTTCGGCTGAATAAATCCACCTTTCTTCCTTACGAAATCTGGAAGAATAATAATTTTTTGGTTCAATATATCATTTAAGTTCTAAAATTTCGTTCCAAATGGAAGTGTTTTGATTTCGTTCCGGTTCTGAGTGCATAAACTTTCCTGAATTTTCTGTATATTTTTATTGTTTGCCTACTAAAATGATTTGTAAGTAGCATAACAACAAATAACAGATGAGTTCACAAGGTATTTGAAAATATTCGAAATCCATCTGGAGTCCATAATCATGAAAATGAAGTTTCAATGATTCGGTTATAGCAAGTCTTGACCTCGCCTGTCTTTCTTAACGAACTCAGGATTGGTCAAGAAAATGCCATTTAAACCTGAACACAGTTCGTACCAACACCCTTGGTCTGACGAAGCTCCTGTGTTCAGAAGCGAAACGTTCCCAAAAAGATGAGTTCACGGTTTCACCAGGTATAAACAGCATGGTCTGGATTCACATGTCTTGAGACCCCGGGTAAATGGTGAAAATTTTTAAACTTGTAAGCCACTGTTCTATTAGGCTGCAAGATCAATCTGTCTGATAATATTGTAAGGAGTCAAACTGCTTCGGAATATCTGCCGACTTCCCGGTCATTATTCAAACATCTCAGGTCATCAGAATATCTTAAATCTGATCAACACCATTCGGTTTATATTTGCGACTACTCATCCGTGCCAAGCCCATCGAACTATTCACAACGTTGATCACGACGGTCCATAATGGAAGCACCGGACTCGAGTTTCGCTCTTACTTAAGAATAAAAATCAAGAATCAAGATTTTATGGTGATAAAAAGCTAATGCTTTACACGTACCATTGGATGACAACTATTGCAAAGAGCTCATCAGCAGTGCATATCCTCCTCCCACCCGAAGCGGAGGATATGCACTGCTGATGAGCTCAAATAAGAGCGAAACTCTAGTCCAGTGCTTCCATTATGGACCGTCGTGATCAACGTTGTGAATAGTTCGATGAGCTTGGCACGTATGTGTAGTCACAAATATAAACAACATATTCTCCAAATATCGCTTAACCATTCGGTTTATCAGTCCAACATTAATTGTCACACCCCCACGATGCACACACGTATCGAGTGAGTCTCGATTCATTCCTGAGGTCAACCTATCCAACGCCAATCAGGTTCACTTATGGATCCCGCAACATGCGTGAAATCTTATTGATCAAACGCAATAATAACGCACACGCCTATCTTATATAGACACATCAAATAACCATCACACTGACCTGAAACAGGTCTGTCACAGATTGCACTTCTATCTGATTTGCCTATCGATTTCGTGCCAACCGGTATGCTCCAAGCCATACTCACGCATGGAACGTTTGACCGACTTTTACGAGTTTTATGTCGTTCGATGGATGATAATTCCGTCTTCTCGTGATCGACACGTTCGACCGTTCTTATACTATGTGCTCAAAAACCTAATTTTCTACGGGTCGTCGTCGGTCTTTTCGGCGCTTCCTGCTATTCTGTTGGTGGTGTTTTACATATCACCTGAAAGCTCGTGAGTAGCACTAATCATTAATGCGCGTCGAACTGCCACGATATATGCCTACACACGTGGACGGTGTTAAACCTAATGGCTTGAACGTATTTGCATGCTTTTCTATCTCACATGTCCCAAGACCGTCTCCGCTGTTTTTTGCACTTATCAGGTAGGGACAGCAAGATCAGGATACGCGTAGCTCACTATTAGTAGAAACATCTCGCAACTAGTCTTCAAAATTACGTCTTGTGGACAATTTTTTCGTGTTTCTGTTTTTCAAGGTCGCATTAAGTTTCAAGTAAGCACTCAAGTCAGCAGCTTCTAGTAGAGTACACAGTTAATAAATAACGTGAAAATGTCGAGTAGATTATTCGATACACAAATCGTTCCGTGTAGAACTTTTGCTGTAAATGCGAACTAAGAAATAACCATTTTCGGCTGCTGAATGACACTTTGTGGCGGTTTGTCCATCATTAGACATATGCCAATCAGAATGTGACGTCGCAAGCGAAAATCGGTGGTCCTGGCATCCGGAAAACGTGCAGGTTGATCTACTCTTTAATATGGTTATTATTACTAGAAAGTTTACTACTTGACGCATTGAAACGTATACGACAGTAAGAGCTAGATGACTAAATGATACAGAGATAGCAGTTGTCAAATACTTGGACACGTCAAATATGCTCTTCATGTAAGACAGCCCGAGCTATCGTTTTATAGACTCCAACTTTGAGTAAAAGAGACGTGTTTCTGATGCCAAAGGTGACTTAGTTCATAAAATAATATGGTCGCCTTATAATTCCCAATTAGGTCTCTATATTCATGCGAGAGGTTTGGGATTATGACCATCTCTTTGCGACGAATGAGGCAAGATAACAACAAAGAGCGGAGTATATAATGCATTACATTTGGTGAGGATATTTACTTCAAAATGACAATCAAATTATCCTCAACAGCCTCTTCTGTATGAAAACTCGAGCGTGTAGAATCCAAGGAATTAAAGCATATCAAATTTTAAACCAACCTCAGCCAGTGTTTCTTATTTAGTATTCGAATGATATCACTCTGTATCTGTGTTCATTTTAGCTTTACTATATTAAAACTCCATTGGTGCGTTGAGATGTACGCCAGGGCAGTTCAATATGGAAAACTAGGTGTTGCCCATGCAGCGAGTGCTCCTTCTCCACGACATCACCGGAACCAAAGGAACATCTAGGCTTATACGTTTGGACAACGATGCCGTTGCAGGAGTTGGCAGGACAAAGTTGAATACAACTTCGGATTGCTGCCGATTTTTCCTCGAGGTTGACTCCTGAAGCCTTTTCCATGATTGGATGTAGCCATAAGGCAATGGAGGTTTGAGATAAGGGTTTTCCTTCCCCTAGGTGGACCGCCTTCATGGACTAACGAGCTCCACCTGCCCGAAGCATGCTGGTTTTGAGGCATCAGTCAATAGCCTTCGCCCTTTCTCTGCCAGTAGAAGCAGTTCCGCCAGGTCAGACAGGATCACGCGTGCAGGCCAGGAGCTGGACTTGGTTGTCACAGGCTTTATGAGACGCGTGCCGTTGGAGAATTTTCGGAATTGGGAGCTTATCCCCAAAACCACCCGGCCGTGACAACCTTGTAATTGTGATGTACATCCATGGTCGACATCGACCGAAGGAGGCCAACACACACTGCATTAAAACTAGCCACGAACGCGTTATTAATTTATGGAATATAAGTTATTTGGTGTAGTGCTCCTTAATAAATGACATTGAAAACCACTTTGTTCATTTAAAGTCACTTGTCCAAAGTTGTTTGTGAAAGATTAAAGCTGTGATAGAAACTTCAATGGATCAATCCCGCATCCAATTCACTTTAACTTACAGTCTCGCACAACGAACATCATCATCATATTCAGCAGTACTTTGCATGAGGCTGTAATGCATGTTTGTTAGAAATTCGAAACAGTTTTGTTCTTTGAAACCGTTTGAAAACAAATTAGACTTCCACAGCTGTCTACCTGTTGAACATTTTTTCATCTGCTAATGGTGTTCGTTTAAGTAGATTCTCACGCTGGATAGATAATGGTAATTCGATTCGATTTACGTTTGACCTCGACCATGGTCACAGGCTCAGTCGAAGATGAAAAGCATGTTTTAGTCATCTAGCGTTTATGAAGCATCTTCACTGAAATGAGTACGATGGTATTGACCAAGCGTTCTCAATATCGAGGCAATGAGTCAGAGCTTACCTCAGGTTTCCCCAAATTTTTAACACGATATGTTTTCACACACTGAACACTGCACTGTTGTAAATGGTAGAAAACACTCACAACGCAGGAATAATTTGTTTTGGTGATTGGCGTTCACCAGGTTTGTACAGTACCTCGTAAACGTTTCGTCACCAGACGAAGTGACATCCTTAGTGAGTGATTTGCATGAATTGATTTACGTGATTGATCAGTGGACTGAGTTCAATCATCCGAATCGTTCTGCTGTGAATATGTGTAATGAAAGAATCGAGCAGTACGAATAGATGAATCTCAACGCTTTAATCGTAACTGTTTTCCGTTATAGTTACTGTAACAGCTATTTTATAGAAAGCAGCAAGAATTTAGACGCAATTATTCCGCTTATCAAGGCTGTTACTAACGATTGGACTCAAGTGACGGATAAAGGGAAGGTATTTCGTACCTGCTACTGTAATAGCTTTTAAGCATTGATCATGTTAACCACAGCATGCTATTACAGATTATAGAAATAAAAGGTATCGTTGAAAAGAAAAGATATCGCGGGAAATTTTGAATTGGTTAATTGAATACAGAAAAAGCCACATTACCCACATACGTGTTGATGGTGTATTATCAAAAACAAGTGCAGCAACTCGCGGAGATCCTTAAGGTTGAGTCCTTGGTCCCATAGTCTTTCTGGTATAGGTCAATGTGATATTAGCATTATTCGCTGTAATATATGGTTATTCGCGGACGAGATGAATGTGTGGAGTTTCATTCGTAGCCCATAAGACACCTTGGCATTATAGAATGGTGTTGGTGTGCTTCGCATTTGGTCGTTAAAGAGCAAAATGCTTCTGAGCTTCAACAATTGCAAGCTCATCGATCTCAGTAACCCTGTTTACCATTTATCTACTGTTCCAAGGCTCACTAAACCTAATCTTACTGTATCCACCCGATGACGGCAAACAGTCAGAAACCGGTAGTGGAGTGTCATTTCGGGGATGTGAGCAACACATCACTTTGGTCATCCATAAGCGCCTTGAGTACTTGGCCACGAATCACTATGTGATTCTGTGTTTGAACATCGTGGTTCGTTGTACGAACCCTATGCAACAGTGGCATTCAAGTATAACCTCGAATAATATGGATTATTTACATATACATGTGCGCAATCAATTGAACAGGTTTGTCGTATTGAACTTATCGTACAATAGATTCAAAGTTCAGAACTTGATGCTCGTTTCTCCATTGTTTTAAGTCCCGTGATTAATTTAACAGCACGAAACCGACCGCGGGGTGTGCAATATGGAAATTCCCGCATTTTTTCATCATCATGGGTTAAAACTCCTTATACATGTCTTTCAACACATGTGACTGAACAAGTGAGTCATCACAACATTATCCAACAGTGGAATAAAAGCCAAAATCGTGTTTACCTTTCATGCACTGTTTCAAGCTTATGCTTATCGCTAACCGTACTGTCCCGAACCGCTTAGTGTGAACAGCGCAAAATTGGGTTCTGACACAGAAGCATGTGAAAATGAATATTTTTTGCAAATCGAGTCCGTTTAAAGATTCTGTAAGCTAAGCATGCAAATAGTTTTATTTAATTGAAACCAGGCACATTTCTACCCACGAGGGCTTATCGTGTGAATATGTGTTAAAAAAGATTACGCTGCTCAATTTTATCTGACAATCCATGAACTTTTCAAGGTTCATTTTTTGGATTTTGTAATGACCATTTCATATGTGCAACTTCAAGATTAGGGATTTACGATGAAAAAAGCAAATAGCTGTACAATACCATAGGATATATGTATGCAAGTTTAACAAATCGTTACTTTAATACTTCCGTCTAAGCACTTCAAAGGAGGAGCAAAAGTAATTCCAATTGTGACATGGATGGAAGAAATTTCAACCGGAAACGTGGGAAAATGTCATACATTTTTAGATAACAAAAGTGAACACAAAGGAATTTATTGTCATAAAACTTCATTTACTTTAGAATTTCATTCATTATCTCATATTTAACAAACATAAGGGCGAATTGATAAGTAACTCAGCTGCCAAACATATCGATGTTTATCGATTTAAGTAGTTTGCTGATTTTCCACTTGGTCGCAATTATTTGTTGGCTGTGTTTTCGATAAACTAAACGAGCCACGATACATGTAGGAAGTTGGAATAGTGAATAATTCCTCCGGTGGCACTTCTGCCAAGTTTTGTTGTGGTTCAGCCAACTCCAAATTGAAGTCCCGTTTGGAGGTGGACAGTTTGATACTTGTGAACGCGAAGCGAAACACGGTGGTTGGGAAGACAGGAAATTCTGGAGATGGTTTAAAATTTGCGTGAAAATAAATGGGTAAATTATCGATCAGTTTAATGATTTGTGGAAGGGGTGATTTTTCCGGAGTATAAAATTTTTTCATTTAATTAATTTCAACCGTAACTGAGTTACCGTCAACATCAGCGTCGGAAGCAGCAGCAAAAGTGACTTTATCGTCAAGGTCGTCATTTTTCATGAGCTCATGTTGTTTCTACTTTCTCAGCATCATAATCACACCTGTCTTCACCATCATCAACGAGAGTATTCACACTATCGTTGATGAGTTTGAATCCTAACTATAAGCATTTCATATACGCACATGCATGATAGACTGATATATCCATGCCCCGGGTCGGCATTTTTAAACTGACTGGATATTAAAGAACATTCTGTAAGAATAGTCAAATGAAGTGGGGGAGAACGCATCAATCAAATCTTTTTTCTCTACACCAAACCCAGAAATAAAAAATCATCTGACCTTCGCAGAGTGCTTCCTTGGCGGACCAATGCGGGCATCGCATCATAGATTGCTTCCTAATTCCAACAGTCTTCTGACCAAGGATGTGCTGCGGAGCTGCGAACGTGTGCAATTTCACACACACGTCAATACTTAATCATACGTCAATTGATCTTTCTTAATTTATGCGTTTCTCATTAGTCCCAGTGTGTGCGTTTTATCGACACCATGCCTCCACTGAGAGTTGTGCTCAATTGATCAAATACACAGCTTGTGTCTGGACGTTGGTTTTCCGGTGTGGGAGTTATAACTATCATCACTTTCATCATCTTTTCATCAACAGATGCCAGCCATAATATCGAACTGGATTTCAACGATTCCGCCCTGATGATGAACTTACCACAGTGGCGGATATATTCAACGAGCAACCGTCTAAACCATCCCCGAACCTAAACAAACAAGATATTGGTCTCCTCCGGTCGAGGTCGACCGCATGCGCGAGATAATCGTTCGCCCCGCAGCGTTTCATATGTCAAGACATTCCGATCCGAGAGTAGCAAAATGATCATAGTAGAAAACCTGATTTTGTTTTACATGTTCAGCTTACGTCAAGCGATATCACCGAAAAATCGTTCCATCGACATCTTTTTATCCGCAGACACAACAAGGTTTTGAAAATATGTGTTTGAATGCTGAGATGTTTCAGTCAAGCCAAGGGAAATGTCAAATTCTGCATGTGTAACGATGGAGAAATCCAAGTGTTTAAGCACGGGTTTAAGTGAGTTTAACTGAAGGAGGATACGACGCGATATTATTGTTAGCCATAAAATTGTGTCTATTTAAGGACAATCACTAAGACACTTGTTTTAGGAGTGTGATGAAAAAGTGACATGAGCACAACCCTATCACTCCACATCCCGAGTTCACGTTTTCATTATCCGCACCATTGATTCGCCTCGTGTGTGTTATATTGTTCTGGAATTTTCAACCTCAACGTTAGGTAAAATCACCAAGCATGGTGATTTTTTAAGCGAAATTGGACTTATATATGCTAAGGAAAATTATGTGTGACCCTTCAATTTGATTTATTAGTTAGCTGCTATTATTTTTCAGATTTTCATTGATAGTGTTATTCCCTGGTTCGCTTTTAAATCATACATCCTCGAATCTTTGAATTTATGAATATAGAGAAGCCAAATTCAGCAAAGGTGAAACTGCAGTTACAGAGACATGTCAGCGGTGACCACCTCTTAATCTACACTGCCAGATTGCGAAGCAAGAAGTCGACAGTGACGTCATGACAACTTTATATGGAACCAGCGAAACGTGTGGGTTGTTGTTTGCTGTTTTTGTTCATCTTAATCAGTACCACACTAATATGGATATCCATAAAGTTGATAACATGATTCCACAATGTGTTCACTGGCTCCATTGTTGCTTTTCTTGGAGTTGATCATCTCATCGGGGTGGAACTCAAAGTGACGACTTTCTACTAAGGAGTTCAACGCTTTACGGCTACGGAACTCATTATCCGATTGTTTGATGATGTTTGAACTTGTTTGTTCAGATGAGCATAATTGTTCGGATACTAGACGGCGTTCATCATAATCCACGAGACGCGAACTCTTTGGACTTCAAGGAGATGTCTTCCACTTCAACACATGCCATTCGTCTTTCAATAGGACGTGACAAATCTCAAAATTTTCCAAGTTGCACGTGACGGTAAATGTGTATACCCTGATCCCAAAACACCGGTAGGGGAAATGTGTACAAGCATTAGTTTGGAAAACAACTCCAAAAATCTATCACCCTGATCACTACGCATGTATGTATGAAAGCACAAGCCCCATCCGCATAATCATAAAATGCACGTGTTAAGTTGCTTAAACAGATCTGTTGGCTTCCTTCGGTCGATGTCGACCCAGGATGTTCATCACAATCGCATCGTTTTTTCCATGTTCCACAGCTTCTCGAATAACTAAACAGTCCGATTCGGAAGAAACAAACTCTCTCGCAGCGATCGGCAAATCTCGTTCGATCGGAATCAGTTGCACGCCGGTGGCGTGATCTGCGTTCAGCAGCCAAGGGTTGTATCTCCTCCTCCCCAGCCTGCAGACGACGCTTCAAACATTGCCTCCAATGTGAGTGGACAAAAGCAAGTTCCTTCCAACTCGCGGGGTCAATATCAATAGCTTTCATATCTCTTTTGCAAACATCTTTGTACCGCAAATGCGGTCTACCCAATGGTCGACTTCCTGATTTCAACTCACCATAGAGTAGATCTTTCGGAATACGACCATTTTCCATTCTTTAAACGTCGCCAAGCCACCGCATGCAGCGCTGTCGTAGTGGGGTGAACATGCTCTGTAGACCAGCTTTAGAAAGCACTTCAGCATTAGTCACTGATGAAAATAAAATGACGACGCGATTCCAGCATGTTTTTGCATGCGTGTCAGTACCTACAACTGATTAATGTGGCACGGTGTTACAGCACAGCACAGGTGTTACAGCTACACAGCACAGAAGTATAGCATATACACCACATAATGCATCTTGCTTGCGAATCGCTACGAGCCAAAACGACCTCAAAAGTACTAAACGCTGAAACACTGCCAACCGAATTCAATGCAGTTTTAATAAATTATTGAACATGTTTGGGCTGTTAAGTGTTTCCTATCTACCCTTGCTGAGGTACTATGTCATTCCGGGATGGAAGCCCGAGCATAAGCAAAGTGTTTAAATATCCCAACGTTCTAAACTTACCAATCGCCAATGGGAATCCAGGTGGAAGAATGCTTTCAGCCATCTCCCGTAAAGTTCCCAATTTCGACAAAGGGGTTAAAACACAAAGGATGTCGAACAAGCTGCAACAAAATTGAAGCAATCACGATTGTGTGCAAATTTATTAATGTGAAAAGATTGGAGATGAACGCACATGGATGCTTTCAGCGGAAGCTCTTCTGTCTGGAAACGAAATTTGATAACAAATTTGAAACGGGTCTACAATAACTCAACTTACAACCAATCAGTAAATACCATTAGTTTTCACGAAATCGTTAAACAGCATTACCATTTGGACAACTGTAGGGTAAATCAAGTCCACACGTACAAACCAAAGTCGACCTCCGTGTCCTTACGAGAAAGTTTTCGTCTATTACGCCAAAGTAGCCCAACTTATTTACGGCTTTTGACCGTTTAATTTCACTAATATGTTACTAATGAGTAGTAGCAAACACAAAATATTGTGCTAATTTGCCGTGGAAGTCGTAATCTATGAATGAATAGCATATGAAAAACAAGTTGAGCTTGCTCGTTTGGTTTGTGAAACGGAAGTGCACCCAGATCAGGATTTTTTTTCAGGACCATGGATTTAAAACCGATCTACTTGACAGGATTTATCGTCGTGCGACAAAGTTGAACTCTCGATACAGAAATTTGCCTTTCAAAGAGCGAATGTTAAAACTAAATCTACACGATTTTAACCAACGATGGATATGGAGTAACCTCTGGTTGGCATTCGAAATCTTGCATACAGAAAAGCTTCCCCTTAAACACTAGCTGAAGCCTTACTTGAACATGAAAACATTCAAATGCTTCAAGCATTCCACATTCTTGATTGGATATTCGTCATAACTTTTGCTCCAAAAACCTATCCATATCAAGACTCACTGAATAAAAACGTACTAGCTTACACCAATGACAGCAAATAGCATGGAACCCGTTGTAGCTTGTAAGCCTCAGTGAACCTAATCTGTCTCAACCTAATGATGACAAACAACGAAAAAAGGCTATAGTTGTTCTCCGAGCTGGGGTGGTTAATTGCGGACGTTTCGTCATCAAACTAGATGACATCATCAGCGAAACACCTTTCGAAGCAACTGGGTGATGGGTATCATTCGAAATTATCTGCTGCGTTGCGAACTCATCTACTGTGATTGGCTAGAATCCTTGTATGTCCCCGTTGTGGACGTGTTCTCATTGGTTCGTATACCCCATCAAATTGAATGTGCTCATTGATTGGGGTCTGCAGACTAATGAGAACACGCCAACATCGAGGGCATGTAAGGTTTCTAGCCAATCACCGAGTTAGCAGCGCAGCAGATACATTCAAATGATGCCCATCGCCCCGTTGCTTCGAAATAAATTTCACCGATGATGTCATTTAGTCTGATGATGAGAGGTCCGCAGTCAACTATCCTAGCTCGGAGAACAATTATGACCTACTATCCCGTACCTGAGCTAAAGTTTTCAAAACTGGCAAACAAAGGATCATTGTAGAGCGTAAGTGCGGCGGAGTTGAGTACCACAATATATTAGTATATCTATCAAGTTTCACCACATTACTAGGGTATCGAATCTCGGTATATGCTGTACTGTATATAAAATTTCAAGATGTTTATTTCAAGTGCTTACCATATCAACAGTAACCTTGAATTTCTTCTCACTTCTACTGATATCAGGTTCACGGCCGAGGTACGTATCGGGGCCCTCCAAATCTCCGTTCTTGTATTCTTCCCAAGATACTGGGCCGCAGTTAAATTCACCCGGCAGCAGTGACGATTTGTGTCCCGGAGGTGGACTCAAAGACGCTGAACGCGGAATTACCACTTTCTAAAATGGTAGAATAAGCGTTAATTACTATTCTGTCAAAATATGGAGTTAAACCAATTCACTGTGTCAGGGTAACATTTCCGTCTAATTATATACTCACAGCTATCAAGGTGGAGGTTGTTGTAGCTGTTATGAGGCATTGTTCACTAAGCAATAAAACAGCCCGAATCGCTGATTGGCTGGAACTTAGACACTACTCTTAACCAATGAAAACATTCCGACTCGCCACTTGGTTTTGACTTTGAACAATGTTTACGATCATTATTGACAGAATATACAAAAAATATCGATTGTTTTCTAAAAGCACTGCTCACTCGGGTGTAATTGATCTCTGCATTTCAGGTATACACAATGATTTGGCTTTTAGCCTTTTCTACGTTGGTGGAAAGTGATTTGTTGGATCGACTTCTATCAGAATCTTTTCTAAAGAAACCGCAAACACGACACTAGTCCCACTGACACTCGGAACTCATATGAGACTTTCAAGTTGCTGTTTGTGATCATGACTTTGTCGACGAAGTTGAACTGGTTTTTTATCAGCATGCGGAGACATAAAACACTGTAGACAGAATGAAGGGAGTGCTCACTTCTTGAAAACAGATGCGAGAGATTAAAATCGCCCATGATCAACAACTAAGTAGTCTGGCAGCTTGTGATGTATTGCAAGGATTCGATAGGTTTATCATTAAATGAACTTTTGGATGATGGCGAGCGGTAATGATGCCTATCGTACACACATCTCCATTGACTAAGTTTACTGAACACCACATCGTATCAGGTCAGGATGATCGATTACGTTAAACTGCGCTAAACGTTCATGAAAGTAGACAGCAAATCTACTGCCGGAACTTAGGCGATCGCGACGGAGTAGTGACATTGTGGGAATCGAGAGCTCAGCATCAGTCATGTAGGGATGGGATCAAGTCTCTGTAACTGCAACCAACTCTGGTGAAAGTCTGTCGAAAAGTTCAGCTAATTTGTTAGTTAAACATGTCTGGTGGAAGTTTTGCGTGGTACGATTTCCAGTTGGATTTGATAGCGATACCCACGTCGTTCTTGGAAAATTCCAACATTGTGTTCTGAACAATTTCCATATTCGCTACGAAAAAACGACCTTCAAACTGATCAACCACGTTTGTTCCGCGCAAATGTGTTGCATTCTAAAACGCTGGATGCGAAAATCGATAATGATCCAAATTGTTAATGAATTCTTTGAACAGAGTCATGGACATCTTTGTGCCCAAAGCGAAATGATGGTTTTGGTTGTTCGCCGATGGATGTGGATTTGACGTCGTGTTAAATCTGTTGACGGTGATGGTGTCGATGATATTGTTGATTCTAACACCAACATTTGGTGTCCTAGAAGAAGACATTTAAAAATTCAATGACCTCATTGATGGTGATCGAGAAAGTGAGGAAGACAATTTTAAATACATTATGACTTCCGCTGATGTTGATGAAGTCTAGCAGACATTATTTGATGACAGTTTTGCTGATGCTAATGTTGCTTTGGTTGGTGTCTGTCCGGATGAGGATATGCAACTTGATCTCCGCGTTAATTTACAAAAAATACCGTTTTCTATGACCACATTCTGTGTTTCAATGTGTGTATTCCAGCGTTCACCAGTCACCGATCGACCGAATGCTGTCTATCTCTGTGGGAGAGATTGTTCCTCCCAAATCAGACTGTTTAGCCAGTCAAAACTCTATGAAGCATGAAACTATCATACGCTTGGGATGCACGTCCATGGCCGACATCGACCGACGGAAACCATCGTTGTGGTTAGAATTTACTACCCAATCGAAAACGGATTCGGCAAGATTCACGTTATCGATACAGTTAATCGCTTTTATCGATGTATTTCAGAGTTAAAACTTTTCGCCTGGATTACTGATCACAATCACTCACGTGAATCCGCTTGAAGCTCCGTGCAACCCTTTTCCGACTAGCGTTCAAGTGTTCCATTCTGAAATGAAAACCATATCGTTTAAGTTGATTTTAAAAACGTTAAATATTCTAAACAAGGTTATACTTGTAGGCCAACTGTTATATAACAGTTGGCATACAAGTATAACCTTGTTTACCTTTAATCCACTGTTTCAAGGCTCACTGAACCTGATCTTACTGTCTCCACCTGACGATGGCAAACAGCCTGAAACCGGTAGTGGTGTGTAAGGGATGGGGATGTGAGCAACACATTACTTTGGTCATCCATAAGCGCCTTGAGTGCTTTGACCAAGAATCACTTTGTGATTCTGTGTCTGAACATCGTGGTTCGTTGTACGAACCCTATATAACAGTTGGCATACAAGTATAACCTTGTTTACCTTTAATCCACTGTTTCAAGGCTCACTGAACCTGATCTTACTGTCTCCACAGGACGACGGCAAACAGCCAGAAACCGGTAGTGGTGTGTAAGGGATGGGGATGTGAGCAACACATTACTTTGGTTAAATATTCTGTTCCAATTCCACGAAAACAGGCCTTGGTGGCTCATATGATCGAAATTATAAATCAGGTTTCCGTGATTTGATTTTGTTATATGCGATATCTACAGAATGGAAATCCATCTAGTAATAAGCAAGATGATCCCTCTGATATCGGAAACGGGACTTTCGTAATATTCGTGACAGCTGTTTTGATGTTGCTGTATCAAATTTCAGCTAAATTGACTTTTTTCACAGATCTTACTTCAATGACTGATGCAAAGTAATTGGAGATGATCATATCTGACAAACCCGTTGCTGAGTAGAATACAATCTTTAATACGCATGCATAACTTCTATAGAAGAAGAAGAAGAAGAGAATGACTTTATTCGTGTACACGAATTTTCAGCCTTTCGTTTCCTTCATATTACGTTAGACATAGATCGATTTGTTGGGTCATATTTCCCCAATCTCGTTCCGAAATTTTAAAAACAACAATGTGTGAAGGTGCGAAGTGTGTTGACGATGAGTGCTAATCACGAGCTCTCGAATGGTATGCAGAACTCGGCTCTCTCCGACACAACACAAGAGCAAGAAGCGCCGAGAAGTTTGACGACGACAAACTCGCAAACTCGTAATAATAATTCGGGTTTCGGAAAGATTAAATTAGAACGGTTCAAGCGACATCTTCGGACAACGTCAGCCGCAATCAAACGATATGCAATTCGTCAATGTCGGTCAGACGAGCTCTGTGTGGCGAGGACTTGAAGTGTTCCGGTGGTTAGAAATCGACTGACAAATCAGATCAAAGTGACAACAGGGATAGACAGGCTGAAGATCACCGTCGTGATTGTTTGTTTGCCTATATAATATAAGCGTGTGTGTTTCGTTATTTGTCTTCTGCGTAATAAGCGCCTTTGACCAATCGGCTTCTCTTGTGTTGTGTGGATTCGTGGATAACCGCGATTAGCGTTGGACGGGATGATCTCCGCGATGAATCGCGGCACAATCGATGTGGGTGTGTGCAACGTGTGGGGATACGTGGCTATCGTTGGACCGAAATGCAACAGTTGGTCAGATATACGCCAGCGGCGACTTGTTGACCGAAAATGACCTGACGCATGATTCCGGGCCTGTCTCTCTACCCCTAATTGCTACAATCAGACGCTCGATCAAAGTCTTTTTACTCGCAATTCGTGAAACAATTTTTACATTTGTAGTCGCATCGCGGAGACGTGAAGCGCGCTCGTTAATCAAAGAGCTCTCGAATGACATGCAAAATACCATCCTTCGTAAGAGCAGAAGGCGATGAAGAGATGGACGACGATCATCGTCAAAGCACTGAAATTTGGATTGCGGAAGATTTGCGTGAAAACAGTTCTGACAGCACCAAATTGAAAACATCGCCAGCTATGGAATAATATGCGATTTATCAAGGTCGGTAAAAAGTGCTTAACCTAGTGAGAGCTCGAATAAACACAATCGGCGCATCAGATTGAGGTGAAGACTGGCGCAAACATGCTGAGGACTTTGTTGTGGCTACGAGAAAGTTCTACAAAAGATAGTAGTGTATCTCGCTGTTTTTTGTGTGCGTACTAAACGTTCTGGTCAATTGGCGTTCTCTTGTGTAGAAAGATTCGAGGGTGAACGTGATCAGCATCGGAAAGGTTGACATCATAGATGAACTGGGCACAATCAACAAGTGGATGTGGAATGAGGTGGCTTCAAAGCATGTGCCAACGATGTTATAGACTGTAGGACAGGAAACACCATTTGACCTTGACTAACATGCAATAATCATCCACTTACAATATAAACCACAAAATATTCTCATTATTCACATGGTGTTGATCAACCCATTATGTCACGGTTTTATAAAACATCAATATTTATCAAACACACAAGCAGGAGACATCTTATTACATTTTAAAACATCTCTTGATGGTTGTAAATTCAACCCATTTGTAACGAAATATCTCAAACATAAGAGAGGTTCTCAGTGGATTTATTGTCGAAGAAAGCGGGGAGATTGCGTTGGGTTAATCGAGGCTGAATGGCATTCCATGTACAAACCTCCATTGGCGATGTTCGTACAGTCTTCAAGTGATGTTGACGAGAATCCTACGGTTGTGCGAAAGATCTAAACTGGCTAAAAGATAACAAATCCCCGGGGGAAGACGGAATGACGCCAGCTATTCTGAAGTCACGTGAGCTGGAGCTCTACGGCAGCTTTACTGAAATCCCATTGTGATTACTTCTTACACACACTCGGAAAAACAAATATATTCACACATATATTTTCGGTAGAGATATCCTCCCTCCACGTCATAATTGGACATACTTTTGCTCCTCCCTTGAAACACATGGACGTTAATCTTAAAGTAACGATGTGTTTAACTCTGTTACATTTATCCTTTTGTATTATACAGCCATTTGCTATTTTCACCATAAATCTGGAATCTGGAATCAAAGCATTCCATTCAACATTTCTATACCTGTCGCCACGTTAATCTGTTTTGTCAATCGATATTGTACCAACTCTCACCACTCTGAGCTCGTTTGAGCGACCTTGACGAATGGCATATAAACAAGAGAGTTTGTTTTAACGGATGCCCCAAAAATAGCGATAAGACGGCTTAGGTTTTCAATGATAAAGTTTTATTGGTTAAAATCTGAACCAATCAGATCGCAGCTCATCGTTAACCTTGACTTAAATCAGCTGATGACGGGTAAATAATTTTTAAAAGAATTTGTTCATGTGCCGAGAACAATAATAATCGCTCACCTTTTAACCACTCGCAGTTTCATATTGTTCAGCTGATAACGCTTCACAGTGTAACCGGCTATCTGTAAAAGAAATATCCCATGTTATTCCCAAAATAAAACAAATGGGTTTCTAAATACACTAGACTTAACTTTGGCATACAATGACAGAAGTGTTCCAAATTTAACCATCATATGTGACAAGGCTGTGCAATAGAACTGGAGAGAAAGCTTTTACCAAGACTAACTATTTGAATCTTCGCCTCTAACGAAACAAGGCCACTATCACCCAATCGGATAATTTGAAGATATAGGTTGTTCAGTTTAAACAAATATTCCACTTATTTCAAAATACGATGTGCATTGCTCAAACTGGGGTTGATATTTGGTCGTTCAAAGTTCGTTAATATTCTCCGGTAATTTTGTCTTCATGAGTAGTCCGTTAGGTCTCAGTGGGTTCAAGATTATAAGACTATTTCAAGCAAGAGACAATTTTAATTTCTATAATAAACATTAGCTTCATGTGTAACCAAACTGAACTCCAGAATCCATATACTACTCTTTTGCAGATTCTGAATTTAGCCATCATAAGTACAGTTGTCATTCGGGGAACGTTCAACATGCTGTTTTCATCTGGGCATGTCGTCTTAATAGCGGCACGCATAATCCCTTACCTAGATTCAACATTCAGTATTCATGAATTTATGATATGCTTGTAACTATACAATACCATAGAATATTCGTATAAGGACAATACATATATACAAAAAATTGAGGCAATAAAAAGATCGACGGTTTTGTAGTTAGAAAAATGCCATGCTGAGTCTCGGTATGATGGAAAAACATTCGCGAAGATAAATGCTGTCTGAAGTTGCTCAATTAAGTCATATAGACTAAATGTAGGGTGGAATTACTACGCATAAATATATCAAATTTGTTCCTGAAAATCCTTTAACTAGACGATTGTACAACATCTAATGGTGGGGAGTTCCATAAGAAACAAACGCACATCGAATAGAAGAACCGACGGCAGTTCCGTTGAGAATATGGAATATCAAATGCCAGCGGGTGAGTACTTGTGGTATGGCTTGAACGAAGGCGAAATTGATGCTTTAGAGTTCGCATCTTTGAGTTCATTATTTTATAAGTTAGGATTGAATCCAAGCGAATCAGTCTGCGAGACAGTGTATCTAAATTAAAATGCACGGTTCGATCCGCTTAGGAGACGCTGCTAAGACAGCCAACCAGTTGCTCTGTAATATATCTCTCACTAGCTTGAAGTCTTTTCGCAGTTATGGTGCTCAAGCTTGCACTAAGTAATCAAACACTGGGTTAATATACGTATTTGTGAGCATGGTGAATATTTCACGGGATAAACATCTAAAAATACACCGAAGCGTATCTAGCATGCGGTTAGGTAGACTGTACACGGCTTCGCATTGCATGCTATTCTTCAGACTTCCACTAATCTATTTGCCGAGGTCCTTTTCTCCGGATGTCCGATCCAAGGTTGTATGAGAATGGGAAATCTTTACCTGTTTGCAGCATTTTACACTTTCGGAAGTTAAATGGAAGTTCGTTTCGCTCTGACCAGCTGTTCAATATATCAAAATGGCTTTGTAAGCGCAAACAGTCCATGCTTGACGTGATTCGCATCCAAAGTTTAACATCATCCCCAAAAAGAACGATTTTTACTGTGACACGTTTTGGAAGGTCGTTTATGTAAACCAAAAAGAGAACCTGACTAAGTACCGAACCTCGTTGAACACCGCTAGTGGCTTCGATTTCCCTAGACATCACACCATGGATACGTACAGTTGCCTTGCGATCAAGAAGGTAGCTTCTCAGCAAAGTAAGAAGGTACCCATTAACACCAACATCCTACAGCTTGCCAAGGAGTATAGAATGGTCCACGTGATCAAACGCCTTTGATATGTCCAAGTAACACACATGCACACAACCACCTTCATCAACTGCCTGTGTTCAGTCGTTAATTGTCTCCAGTAGGTTAGTCAAGCAAGAACGAGACTTCCGAAATCCATTTACAACGAGGATTTAAAATAGAAGCCTCACACTTGCCGTGTCAGCGATTCGAGCTCGCAGTTCAAGCAAGAGAATACACGAACTATGATTCCATCATGAAAGTATTAGATGTGGCTACAATATATCGTGGTGTACCTTATTTTCCTTTCGCTTTTTTGCGCGAACATTGGTCCATTTGGATTCTTTCGTGAACAACTTCATATTCATCAGCTCAGTGGACAGCAGGATATCTACGTCACTCTGTAATTCAGTCTGAATATAGATGGGAAACAAATGGGTTATTTTGGAACAACGTGGAACGGTTTCAATGTGAAGAATCGTGGATTTTACGAAAGCATTTTATAACAAAAGAACGGAATGTACAACCCAGAAAATGATGCTTATTTTAGAACATAATGATGACTTGATTGAGTAAATCAAATTTACATTTTACATTTACATTTTATACTTCACTGGTCCGGTTATTTCTACTAGTTGCTAAATTAAACTACGTCTGGCAAAACTTTCCGCAAACCTAATGATTGGTCAAATATTTTTTTATTATATCTACTGTTGGAAACTGTCAGCTTGAACCAGTACATCGTTTCACATATCTTGGTTCAACCATTGGTGATAACCTCTCGCTAGACACGGAGATTGATAAGCGGATTAGCAGAGCAGCTGTCGTTTTGTCCCAATTGAACTCTCGTGTTTGGGGTAACCGCAAGCTGACTGTAAAGACGAAAATGATGGTGTACAGCGCGTGCGTACTAAATGCTTTACTGTACGGCAGTGAAACCTGGACCACCCACGCAAGACACGAACGGAACCTGAATGCTTTCCATCTACGAAGCATCCGTCGTATCTTGAACATATCGTGGATGGACAGAGTGACTAACGCTGAAGTGCTTTCAAAAGCTGGTCTACAGAGCATGTTCACCCTATTGCGACAGCGCTGCCTGCGGTGGCTTGGTCATGTCTACAGAATGCAAAATGGTCGTATTCCGAAAGATCTACTCTATGGTGAGTTGCAATTCGGAAGTCGACCATTGGGCAGACCGCACTTGCGGTACAAAGATGTTTGCAAAAGAGATATGAAAGCTCTTGGCATTGACCCCGCGAGCTGGGAAGAACTTGCTCTTGACCGCTCACTTTGGAGTCATTGTGTAAAGCGTCGTCTGCAAGCTGGGGAGGAGCAGATACAGCTGTGGCTGCCGAACGCAGATCACGCCGCCGGCGTGTAACTGACGCCCTACAACAGAGTTTTGAGCATCGTTGCAATCGCTGCGGGAGAGATTGTTCCTCCCGAATCAGAATGTTTAGTCATTCAAACAGCTGTAAAACATGAAATTCATTCGATTGTGATGTACATCCATGGTCGACATCGACCGAACAACACAACATCTACTTAATTATTTTTCAATAGCATTCTTCAACAATTGATCATAGGTGCAACCAGCGCGAAACCGGTCGTGGGGTGTCTGTGTGTGATGGAAATGCATACAAATGCGGATTTTTTGTTCAAGCCTAGCTAGTTTAACCCAAGCTAAATGTTTTTGGGCAGGTGTGATTGAACAGGATGTTGGTGCCAACCTCATCCAACAGTTACTTACAAGCACAGCTTGTTTGCCATTATACTACTGTTTCAAGACATACGGATGCTTTTGAGTGCAAGCAGCACGAAACTGAACTTGAGTTATGTGTGTGCGATGGGAATGCCTCCAAATATGGATTTTGGGTTAAAATTAAGCTTCTATTGAGAAACCACTGCTAAGTAGACGTTGTATGTTATATAGAGTAATCGTATTTCAAGCGTTGAAAAGTTTTGTAATCGTTTTTCCTACTTAATCCCTGTTTCAAGACTCCTCCACACGAATCTTGCCAATGTCAAATACCCCGAAACCAGTAAATGATTGAATGTTTGATGGAAATCAGGAGAAAATTGATCTTACCTTGCTCCCGATCGAGTGAATGTTTCGTTTCGAATGATCCAATATAACCATTGGATGATCGTTTTGCGGATTGAATATGATGCTCACATTGCCGGGAATAAAGCTTTGACCTGACACATCAGCCAATGAACTGTCGAACCTGCAAATATGTAACAATCTTAGCACAATGATTGATACACCAATTCGGTGCCATATGTTTCATTGGCTCGTGCGAAATGTCAATATGTTCACCCTACTCAGAACGCATTTTGGACGATCGCTAAACCATGGTTCCAGTTTGATAAAATGATTTTTATTCAACGAAATGTGAGTAGACATCACATGAGGTACAACAACGCTTGCGAAAGAGTGCTCAATGCTTTCGTAATTAAACCTATTTTAGAGAGGAGCAAAAGTTACATTAGGAAAATCGAGGACAAATCTGTACCGGTTGTCAAGTTGATGTGATTTGCTAATCGATTTCGTGGCCTCAATACGCCGAGCTTGGTTGCCCGACTTTGGCAAATTGCACATCATTCAATGGCAGCTGACGCGTTTATAAAACACACACGTCTTGTGTTGGGATTGCAAATCTGTCTTGGTATCTAACACAGTGTAAATCTAGATTAGATCACTTGAAAGAGTTTGAGACAGGCATTCGAGCAACATTTTTTTTCATTCTTAAATCATTCTTTAGTATTTTAAAATCCTCATCCGAAGCCTACGCCACCCTTTCCCAGAATGAAATTAACTATCATCAACTACTTGCTGCTCAACCGTAAAAATATCGATTTTTCAAGGTCACACACGACAACGCAAACCGCGTGGCTTGCGGTATGTTCCGAGGTCAAACGTATTATAACGTCCAAACCAAACGCGGGTTGCAATTCTGGGAAGGGAGAAGCACGTGCTCAGACACTTGTTTTAAAACCGATACAAATAATCGGTAACTTGCAGAGGAACTTGAACGTGAGCCAAACCTTAATACATTAAATGCATTCACCATATTGAAAGTATGATCTGGATCCAAAGTTGTCATAGCCGACACGATTCTTGGGACAAACTTCTAGTTCCAAACAGATCTAACGGTGTGCATCGCACATAGCTTCTGACGACCAAGTCCAGCTCCTGGTCCTGGGTGACCAAGTGGAACTAGAAGAAGCAAAGGCGGGTGACTGGCGCCTCAAAACCAGCTTGCATCGGGCAGGCAGAGCTCGTAAATCTATGAAAGCGGTACTCATATGGGCTGAAAACCAATCACGTAAAAGGCTCCAAGAGTAAACTTTGGGGCAAAATCGGGAGCCGAACTACCGTTAGTCAGCCCGCACTTGTATTCAACTTTGCTCTTGGAACTCCTGTGACGTGAAGACAGAGTTCTTGCTGTATGGACAGCAGCTAGTTATTCATATTGAGGATCCCTGGCTTCAACGTTTGAAGCGCTTCATTGAGGGAAAAACAAAATATGTGTAGCACCAAAGATTGACTCTACCTTGCGTACTTTGGTATACTGCAAACTTGTGATAATGTAGCATGTTTTATTTGTTTATTTACTATACATTATTGAATATTGCATCATGACGTAACACACAGCTCACCTTAAGCAAGTTCCAACTTTGGTCAAACAGCATTGATCTGATGGCAGATGTTTGGCAATGAAAGGCACTGAAACAAAATACACAATTGAATTTAGGCTAACTCGTTTTTCATCACTGACAGCGGATAATTGAATATTCACCTGTGAGCTACCTATGAGGTTTTTATGGTCGAAAAAGCAATCAGTTTACCAAAAAACCATAGGATTGTGAGGCATACGAATTGAAGACATAAACTTTCGCGTGATAATATGGGCAGCCATACAGGCGTATTCCAAGCGTAGTATTACTACAAACAAGGCCTTCAAAGTGAAATGGATTCTAATCGATTAAAAATTACGACAAATATCCAATCGAGAATGTGGGATGATTAAAGCCTCCGAATGTTTGAATGTTTTAATAAGGTCTTTGGGCTTTATTAAATGATCAGGAAGGTGATTTTCGCCATACTGTCATTTCGTATGCTAGTAATGAAAGATCTTGTAGGTTTAGTTTCGGCATTCTCTTTTAGAAATTCGAAATTGGATTCGAACCGGGAACCTTGCGATCGTAATTCGAATGTCATATCCACTGTGCCACCGCGAAGACTGGGTAGCGAAAGTGTAGAAATTTATGAAAACTAAAGCATTCACAGCCATTTGTCGTGAAACGCCCACTTAAATACATGAATAACCGAATACAGGGTAGCAATAAATTTCATATTTTTTTGTACCAAAATGAAACGGGATGTGACCAAGTCATCCACTTGATGGTAACCCTTTTGTAATGAAATTAAAAGAAAAGAACCACTTTAACAAATACTTGATCGATTTGTAAGGGGTATGCACTCTCAAATGCATCCACATAATCAGTTTCCGCGACCCTTGTGTTGTGCGTCAAAACAAACCAATGATAATCACTTACACCAACTGTCCAATGACCACTCGAACTTCAGCTGACAATCTTGGATTTTACTCAGAACCGCCTCTAGTTCGTCCATGCGTTTTTGGTTAATGAGCTGCCTCCGCATATGACGATAAATTCTCGATGCTGTAGTGAAGTGTTGATTTAAGAAAAAACACTGATACTTTGAGAAAGACTCCCGTAACTAATGGCTTCGGACAATGCGTTCCACCCTTCCTTGCTTTTGATGTACGCGGATGCGCCATGTTCCAATAGTACTTTAACGCAATCTCCAGGTAGAAGAGGAATGATAAAATAGATCCACAACTTACCTTTGTGTCCCAACATCACGGCAATATGTAGTGCGGTGCAACCTTTTGTTTTTTGTTATCGAATGTTTCAGCACTCACTTACCATAAACATTCCGTTGATCAATATCGACCGAACCTTGGAGCAGCAATTCTTTCATATGACTGGCCAAATTAAAAAATGCACAATAGTGCAACGGCCAATCAGAATCGATTTGGTTTGCATACGATGGGCCTGGGTCAGGTGACATAGACGATCGGTGACCTTGAAATAGAGGAACAACAGCGTAAGAGTTGAATCAGATAAGTGCATTCAGAATTGGAAGGCATTGCTGAGAAAATGGCCACCTTTTTAAAAAATTCAAATTCATCTAGTACTGGTAATAATTAAAAAATGACGATACTCTCAAGAGCGGATGAACATTATGTATATGAAACAAAGAGTGAAGTTTTTACTTTGAGGCCGTTAAAACCGATGACATTCTTCTACCCACGTTGCCCGTGTATAATTCAGAAAAAATGGATAGCTTATGAGTGTTCTAAGCGTGTATCGATAAATAACGCGTTCCAGTTTGCAGATTGCAGTATGTATCACGTGCTCACTAAGTCGTAGGTCATGTTCTATTTTGAAGAACAGAGCGGAAAATAATTCATGCACCAGCACGAATCCGGCAATCGATAATCGATCAATACCTGGCGCCAATTTCTGTTTGTAGAAGAAAAACAAGTTTCGGATGAAGCAATGTTTGTAATTTTCAGCAACATTAAATCATTACTTTCAGACACGTCTTGTAGAGCTTTGGCGAATTACCGAAACGGAGTTTCCTCTCTCGATTATTTATAGAAAGAAGTTTAAGTTTAAATGGTTAGATTATTTGTGGGAAATGCTTAACTTGAGACAAAGAATTCTATTAAGATCAATGTTAACAGGGAACGTGATTAACTAACGCTCCGTAGACCTCTTTCAAATAGCCGCACTGTTAAACAGATTATGCGGACGTTGTTATTTAGACTGTTGACACAACGTCGACGAACAACTGCGCTAGTTTTTACAAACACCGCGCTGCGCATGAACTTATAGGCAGTACTCGAACAAACGATGTTAGTTGCGCGCAGACTGCGTGATTTACGATTAGCATTCGGGAGCAGGATCGGCTCTCCCACCAAGTAAAGATGACCCTTCATGATATACCTCAAAAGTAAGCGGGTCCCAACTCGTAGGGTCAATGTCAAGAGCTTTCATATCTCTTTTGAAAATGTCATTTTACCGCAACAGCAGACTGTCCAAAGGTTGAGTTCCAGATTTAAAATCATCATAGAGTAGAACTTCTAGAATACGAACATTTTCCATTTGCTTCACGTCCAGCCAGGTAGGCGGCGTTGGATCAACATGCTCTGTAGACCAGCTTTAGAAAGCACGCCAGCCATTTATACGGCGAAAAATTGATCAGGCGATTGAACTTTACTCTCTGGTTGGTAAGTAAGCTACGTTTTCTCTGATTTGACGTTTATATGCACACCTCTCACATTATCCTTGAACATTGCGTACCACAAAAATATTTCGTTTGGAACAAAGCAAGCTTGTCGAAGAAATCGTTCCTTCCTATTTTACATCTTACTTTTTTTTGTCGGATTTGACCAAGGTTCGAGATGCTGTACGCGCTTCGGAGGGATTTATAACTCTCGCAAAGGGTTTATCATTTCGTGACAAAGTTGGTCTCCCGTTACGAAAATTCGCCTTTCCAAATCAAAACTACAAGATTTTACGCAACCAACGTATTCATAGGGGACCTGCTGTTAGATTCTTGAATTATTCACACCCAAAATCCTCCCCTTAGCATGTATTACGATTGAGGATGTTACTCGAAACACACGAACCTCGAAAGGCTAAATCATCCCACATTCTCGTCGTCGTATTTTTTCTCGGTGAGAATTTGTTCATCAGGAAACGCCTTCCCACGTAATCATCACACTTTAATTCGATCTGTGTTTTCACTTCAAAAGCTTGCTGAATTGTATTGACGACCATGCGGTATGTTACTGTCCCTATATGAATCCTTGGAAGATTTTACATTTCTACTCATCTATAGTCATCTTGCTGTTCTTGTTAAGCTCGTTGTTTTTTTACTATAAAAATGTCTCGATTTTGTTTTCTGATAAAAGTTTTTGGCGCTAAACACTCTTTATCTCTCATAAATTTTCGATAATCATTTTTCTATTTCACTTTGTTTTGCAGTTCGCGTGATTATGTACACCGATTACATGGGAAATACTTGCACACAAATACTTTGTAATCGTTCGAATCGTTATTCAGATCATCTTGGAGACAGACTGATTGGTATGGAGATTGTGAATACTCCTCGTCTAGTGAAACAAGATTTATACGTAGTGACCTTATGTTGACCTTCAAAATCCTGCATTCTGTAAACCATCCCCTTAAACACTTGCTAAAGCCCAATGACCTTACTCGAACACGAACACATTCAAAGGCTTTAAGCATTCCGTATTCTCGATTGGATATACGTCGTAATTTTTCTCCGTAAGAACTTGTTTCACTTGGAACTATTTGCCTGAAGAAATCACACGATCAGAATCTGTTGAGGTTTTCGCTTCCAAACTCGATGAGTTTATGACGAACCATGCGGTATGCGAGTGTCCCTATTGATTTTTGAGATATTTTATATTTTTTATATGTTCCATATACCTTGTCATCCTATGGTTATTGTTAAGCTTAATGCTTTTTCTACCATACAATTTTCTGAGTTCTGTATACAAGTGCCACGCTAAAAAGAACCTGTGAAATACATTGGGTGACATCACTTAACATCATGCGTTTGACTTTCAATATTGTCTTCAAAGTTACTTCTCACCAATTGCAAAACCATGTCCACAAACATGAAGTCGCTTAAAAGATTCACAGAACGTGTTTTTTTACATTTTTTATTCAAAATATCTTTGTCAAACGAAACTTCTGATAGAATTTACTGTGTCACATTGCAATTCATATTGCTAATACGCTATGCCTGTTTTCCGAGAATATTTTTATATGTGAAAATTGCGAAGATGTTGCGTTTGTTTGGTGCTTACATCCCTATCCCTTACACAACACTACTAGTTTCTGTCTGTTTGTCGTCATCATGTGGAGATAATAAGATCAGGTTCAGTGAACATTGAAACAGTGGTAAACAAAGTATGCCACTGTTAAACAGGGTACCGGCAAAGAACGTTGTTCAAATACAGAATTACAAATTGATTATTGGTCAAGCAATCAAGGTGCTTATAAAGCACTAATGTATTGTGGTGCTCACATCACCATCCCTTACACACCACTACCGGTTTCTGGCTGTTTGCCGTCATCAGGTGGAGACTGTAATTTCAGGTTCAATGAGCCTTGAAACAGTGGTAAAGTGGTAAAAAAGTTATTCTTGTATGCCACTGTTGCAAAGTGATTATTGGTCAAGGGCTTGGAAACAGTTTTAAGTTGTTTACTGTTAACGAGTACAGATGTAAGTTCATGTTCAGTCAGCCTTGAAACAGTGGATAAGTGGTAAAGAAACTTATACTTGCGACAAAGTGTTACTCGAATTGGCACATCCGAACATTGGATGATCATTCTTCAAGCAGAGACAGTGAAATTAGGTAGATCTAAACGAAAACTACAATATCTTATCCAACTATGAATACGGAATGACATTGTATTGGTATCTAAAATAATTCACATTGCAAAGCATCCCATCAAACATTTACTAAAGCCCAAAGAATATGTTCGAACACGCAAACACTCAAAGCCTTCAAGCATCTCACATTCTCGATTAGATATTCACCGTAACGTTTCATTGGTTAGAATTTGTTTCACTTGTAACGGCCAGTCCGCAGCAACCACACGCCCAAGGTTTTCACTTTAAAATTCGATGAGTGCATGACGAGCAATGCGGAATGTGACTCTTCTATTTAAGTCTTGGAACCTAACATGGTTTTATTCCATATGCCTCGTCATCTTATATGTTATGAAAGCACAAACCTGATCCAGGCAAAGTACCACACAGTCAGAGACTGTACGTGGGCTAAGATACTGTCAGGTTGCTCAGGCCAAGGCAGATATGAGAAAGGAAATGGTAGCGAGACTCCAGCGTGTTTCAGCATGCAGCCCACTACCGGTGGCCAATCAATTTAGCACGATGTTAGCCACACATTACAGAACTCGTCATCCTGTGGTTTTTGTTAAGCTTACTTCGTCTTCTGCCATAAAATGTCTGAGTTTTGGTTAACAAATACTTGTTTCAGGGACTAAATGTATGTGAAAACAAGGAACCGATTGCTAATGCAATGCAGCGCACGCTTCCTAACGTTCGGTGTTCTCTCAACATGGATTCTGTGACCACCATTTTGTGTTCAATCGCATTCTCAGCAACTTTTTGACACATCTGTGACCTTGATGTAGTTGTGGCCGACCTAAACGTTTCCTTATCGCACCGCTTTTTTAATTTCGCACTAAATCTACCGGCAATGGTTGAATGATGACGTAGGAAATAAAAAAAACAGATACATGATCGATGTAGCAATGCAAATATCGTATGTTTGATGCAAACTAATCTCACAACTTGCTTACCTTTTGACAGTGATACATTCATTTTGTTTAAATAAATTTAGATTCGCGTCGGTCGTACTGGTTTATTAGTAATAGAATTATAACCAATCACCATGGTCGTCTTTCGCACATACCGTGAAATCGATTCGTCTTTTCAGCACTAATAAAATTGATTTTACTTGCTCAAACGCGACTGCCACCTACACACATCTCTGGCTAGGTGACACGCCTTCGGCATCTTTTGCTGCACAGTGAAACCGGTAATATGAACCAGGTTTTGTTTTACTAGTCTGCTCAAGGTCACGCATACACACGCAAGCATCAACTTCAGTTTCTGGCTGAAAGTAACACATTACAAGTACCGTATTTTTCGGACTTTAAGGCGCACATAGAAACACTAATTTTTACGAAAAATCGGCAGTGAGCCTTATATTCCGGTGCGCCTTATGTATGAATAGTGTATGTTCAGAGTGTGAACATACACTATTCATACATAAGGCGCACCGGAATATAAGGCTCACTGCCGATTTATCGTAAAAATTAGTGTTTTATGTGCGCCCTATAGTCCGAAAAATACGGTACGCGAGATTTTTGATTATCGAGCTGAACGTTCAGACACTAAACGAAGAACTTGATCTGATGTCTTGGGTGCATTGCAAGAGTTGCTATCCTCTCTGGTCAGAGTAATACGAACCAACTTACTGATACACGGGATTTGATATACGAGAAAACCAGTTTTGTCGAGATGGAAACTAGCGATATAAGCTTCGAGTAGTATAGTTGCTGTAGTTCTTGTTGGCCATTTTCGCAAGCGCATTTTACATGATTAAAAGTCTGATTCGAGAGGAACAAACACATCCGCAGCGCTCACAACAATAGGCAGTACTCGGTCAACCAGCGTATTTTAAGTTTAGCATCCGAGAGCAGTGCACGCTCTTCGCATGCTTAAATATGAGCCATGGAATTTGGTCTTGTTCATGCTAATTGTCAAACCAGTCTCTGTATGCAGAAGAGAATCACTGCTTTAGCGACCGAGGCTGCTTTTGAGAAAGAACAGTGATGGCTACGTCGTCGGTAAACAATAGGTCACGGATTAACGTATCACATACCTCGGTTGAAAAGCTGAACAGGGGCACAAGCAAAGAAATTTGAGTGCAATCGGTTAGAGTAGTTTTTGGGTAACGTTTCACTTCTGACACAGAAGCTTCGTCAGACCAAGAGTGATAGTCAGGACAGGGAACATGATTGCACTCAAATTTCTTTGAGTTATGAATACACAATCATTCCCGAACATATTCCAATCGAGGGGCACAAGCAGTTCTCGCTACCTTTCTTAAAGGTTTTACTAGAGAAGATAATGTCAAAGGTTAATCGGCCCTTTAGGGAGCTAAAACAAGTTTCGTAGTAGACTTACTCACCTAACTCAAATAACCGCAGATGTATTGAAAAAGAAAGAAAAATAGATTTGTTTGAACAAATTTTCAGCACACAAATTTCCAGAATACAATGTACGAACGAAAGATAAAATTTATGGTTTGGTGGAAAATTTTGAATTGGCAGTCAAATGTTTCAATCCGAAACAGATTCAAATTGGTCTACCAGCGATAGTAAAAGACAAAATTTCATCAAGCAAGATTTATTCCAATCGTGCGTGTTCAGGATTCATTTAAAATTTCTCCAACCGGCGCAGTAAAAATTCCACGTACCAAAATATAAAAATGCATCGCATTTAAAGCGTACCGGGCGTAGAATATCCTTGGCTTACATAGAATCATATTTAAAAAAACGAACAACAAAAGTTTACTGGATGATAGGAAAAAAGGAAATGTGTGGAAAAATTAATTTCAAGCACGGGCGATTAAAAGGACGCGTAAAAAATATTGTGAGCACCGCTTAGTTCAGAAGTTATAGTTTCTCAATAATGAATGTGCTACGCAGCTAACGCCGCGCTAAATTGATTGACCATCGGAAGTGAGCTGCATGCGAGTACACGCTGGAGTCCCACTGCTATTTTCCTTCCCCTTATCTGTCTAGGCCTGGGCAACCTGACAGTATCTTAGCTCGCGTGCAGTCTCTGACTGTGCGGCACTTTGCCTGGATCAGGCTTCTGATTTCATACATATTCAAACCTGAACATCACTATATGATTCTGATTGAATTTTATTATTTGATGGTACTTTTGTTCCCGAAACTTCTTTAGCGTACATTCGCCTCTGTTTTGAAATCAACAAAGTTAATTTGAAGGTCAAGGTGTCTACCACATTCGATATACATATGAATACAAAACAAGTAGAGTGCTTGGTGCCTCTGGCAGTCAACTCATCAATTATGGAAACATTTCTACCATACCAGTGCGAGGTGGGCGGATGCTATCTCAAAAAAACGAAACGTGAAAAAATAATGTAAAAATGAACGCATTTTCTAATGAACCATTTGAGACAGCTTGCAGTGATTAATCGTTAACAGACGAATGGTGTTCAACCCTTGGTCTGGACAAAGGGTAACCGAAATGTGAATTCTGTCTACTAGCAAATATTAGGTAGTTTGTTTAACAGTATTTAAAGTTGTTGCCTATAAATAATCGAAAGACTAAGATTATTTAGAAAACTGCGTTCTCCTCGAAATGATTAGGCGTGTAACATTGAAATATAGATTGACATCTACAACCGTGCCTAACTTGAGACAACTTCTTAGAGTAGAGAATTTGAAATGATTTCAAAGTGAAAATAACAAGTTCCAGTGGATTGTCATCATTTACCAGAGCATCGTAGAAAACAAACGATCATAAAATATAAGGCAGGTGAAAAACTAAAAGACCGCACACGGGTAGAATTAAGTAAGAAGGTAAAAGCTATAATTGTCTTTTGACAAAGATATTTTGAGATTAAAAATCACTGATATTATTATTTCGATCCATTTCTAGAATAAAAGATTGAGATTTAGCTAGTTTGGTGTGGAGTGGGTAGAATCATCGGAGATAGTATTGCTAATAAATCGATCACACAACGAAAAGGGTTCTTGCATTATGATTTTCAAGATGTGTTCGTGGGAGATTAAACTGACGCGAGAAATAATTTTGATACGACGTCTTATTATCGCCGTCTTTTAGAAGAAGCGTGGGAAAAATGCAGGAGAGTATTATAAAAGAAGATGCAAGATACAACCGAAGGTGAAGTGAAGCTTAACGCCAAGAAAGCGATGACGAATCGCATAAAATGAGTGTGTGTGTACTTTACTGAGTATCGAATTGTTATGATGAAGCGGATGTTGTAGCAGAGATAATCGTTGCGATCCATCAATCGATGTGTTGTTGTTCTTAACTCATCAGAACAAAGCCTGAATGGGTAGAAGTCAAATATCCCGTGTGTATTTATAGAACAACAACAAAATCAATCCGTGAAGGCACAGATTAGCACCCGAAAAAGTGGGTTCTTAATGAGAATAAAGTGAAAAAACAACTAACTCGTAGTTGAGCGCATAGAGAGACCTGCGGAAGTTCCTTGTCATGGTTGAGTCAGATGATTTGAATATAGCGAAAAAATGGAGGTTCGGTTCCATGGTTTAACATGACTCACCCAACAAGAATTAAGGTTGAGCCCAGATCAAATTATCAAAACTGGTAACATCTAGCCAGATACCTGACAAGTTTCTCTTTACTAAGGTGCGTGCATTTGAAGCGGGATCCACAGGATAAATTTGAGTTCAATACAGCCTCTTCCAAAACTTGGATATTAACTAATTGCTATGTACTGGATTCGTGAGACAGTTGTGCCAGGTGATCAACTAGATGGATCGAGCGACCAATTCCACTGAAATGACCAAGCCGAGATCCGTCCTAGAAACTGGACCGGGCCCGTGTTATAAAGTGGAAAACGAAAGGGGTGTGTGAAGTGAGCGGCCAAAGCATTCCGTGCGGAGTAAGGTCGACAGCATGTTCTGAATAATGGTATGGCATTAAGCACAAGCCTGATCCAGGCAAGTGCGCACAATCCGAGACTGCACGTGGGCTAAGATACTGTCAGGTTGCTCACGCCTAGACAGATATGAGGGGGGAATAGAAGTAGAAAAGGTAGTGAGACTCCAGCGTGTTTCAGCATGCAGCTCACTACCGTTGACCAATCAATTTAGCACGTTAGCCGCACAGCACATAAATGCTGCACGATTGTTACATCGGTGTACAGCTAAGGGTATTAGCGAGGCGGACGGTTGGTGAGGTCGCCTCACCTACCACTAATCTACTCGTTACCAAGTGATGTTGCACGGTCCTATTGCGGATGTGCGAAGCACATTCGCGATAAGTGCACATCACAGATGACCCGAGAATGTGATAGTTGGCCATTTCAGCAACCTACGGACTACCCAGCATAGCAATGCCCGTGTGGTTATGATTAGAAATATCAATCGGAACAGTCGTTGCAGAGGTAACTGTGGAATTATATGCCTATCGTTGGCCTCCTTTGATCGATGTCACACCGTGGAGGTGCGTCTTACGAATATTATGCTCTGGAGATGCTACCGACCGGAAGACTGACGTCAGTGCGTTGTTCTAATAGGCGTTGCGTTCCACCAACGGTGAACTTTCCAAGAGATGCAGGTATGCATGAAATCACAAGCCTGATCCCGGCAAACTGTCGCACAGTCATAGACTGCACGTGAGCTAATAGATTGCCAGGTTGCCCATGCCTAGGAACAAGGAAAATAACAATAGAAATGTCAATGAGACTTCCGCGTGTATTTGCATGATGCTCACTCCGGGTGGCAAATCAATTTATCAGCGTTAGGTGCACAGCACAAAAGTGTTGCACGATTGCACAACTGTGCCACTTCCCAAGAGGTGTGAATTGAGTTGAACATTCAGGAATGTGGGACAACCTCATAAAAGGCTCAGTCCACGAATGACGGTCCTAAATCTTCCGCAACACGATGAACGAAGTCAACAAGTACTCAACAAAATTATATGCATCTACTCACAAAACGCCAGTGAGACGTATATAAAATGATTAAAAATTCTCAATAAGCCATATCTAGATCGATTGAAAATCAATATCCTTCGGCCATATCACATGATTGGATGAGGTGGTTCCGTCCGTCCAGACGCATCGTTCTTGGTCAACAGACCGCCGAAGGTGTGTTGTCCAACCCCATCAGCATCCATCGGTGAACCCCGGTTCAATCGCATGTGAGACGCGACCAAGTCGTCGGTGTCCAGTGCCGCCATCAGACTGAGTTCTCCGGCCAGTACAGCGCCGGCGATGAGACGAGCCAGATGCTCCGTCGGGCGATCCACGCACAAGTCCAACAAGTCGAGACAAGCACGTTGCGCGGGCAGACGAGTCCCCCCTCCGATTGTGCCAACTTCCAAGCAAGGCATGGTGACACTCGCGATCAACGACTGGCAGTCGTCGGACACGGAGAACTGGGTCAGGCAGGCGGAAGAATCGACAACCTGGAATGGCGCGAGGGTGTTTAGAGTCACAATTTTGAAAAGCAGCTAGGAAGCACGCGACCGGTTTCGTGGTTGCGTACTCGAATCCTATTCTAACTGGGTTAAACCTAAGTTTTTGCAGTAGTGGTGTTTAGTTGAATAAACGAAAGCTACCGACCATCATCAACGCGCTCATGTCGCGTACAGTAGTTTTACCGGAACAAGAAGCAGAAAACATCAATGCATTAATACGGCAACAGGCACCAAATCGCCAACATACAATATCCCAAATCAAGGAAACAGTGGAAGTTACCTAGTCGACAAAATAGCACGCACAGAATGATGTGCCTACACCTCGAATCAAACAAGTATTCATCCAGTGATGCGTGACATCAGCACGACACCTTCCTTCGCCACTCCAATTGACTCAATTTCTTCAAATGGTAAACTGCTCATGCTCATGCGCCTGAAAATATAGTAGAAAACTGGGTCATTTCGGGTAACTCGATGGGCTAAGATCGGACGATTTTGTCCTGCTTAATTTACACCGGATGTGGTCGTTGCTTTCTACTCGCCTGCAAGGAAATGTTGTTGTAAAAATTCAAAAGCCTAGTATAAAATAAAAATCACATAGGCGTTGATGAGTAAATGTAATCTAACAAGGCACGACAATTGTTCAGGCTATAAGCTCAAGTATACTTGGGTTCTGAAATCATTGCCAGCATGTTTTGAGATTTTACGGTGACATTTTATCTCAGTGAAGAAGAACTTGCTCTTGATAAATCACTTTGGAGGCACTGTGTGGAAGGACATCATCAAGTTGGTTCCAAAGGTTGTCATAGCCGGGGTTGGCGGTGAGGATAAGCTCCTACTGTCTATAAAATGCTTCCATATGGCGCGCGTCTCAAATAGCCTCTGAAAAACCAAGTCCAGCTTCTGGCCTACACGAGTGGCTCCCCGAGCCCGGCGGAACCGCTTCTACTAACAAGAGAAGGGGCGAGTGCGAGTGACTGGCGCCTGAAAACTAGTTTGAGTCGGGCAGGTGGAGCTTGCTAGTCCGAGAGGGCAGTTCATCTAGGGGAAGGAAAACCCGGATTTTAAACCTCCGCTGCCTTGCGGGATACCCGGTCGCAGGAAAGGCTCGGAGGAACAATCCAGAGCAGAGTCCCGTAAGCGGTTAGCTGGTTCACAGCACCTATTTCCAGCAACTCCATGCTACCCTGTAGGTCGTACTTGGTTGTGCAAATGCTAGAGAAGCTGACTCGAACAAACGCCGAGTGGTGCTGGGGACGCCAAGAACCTTCATTGAAGCCGACTCATCCTCCAGGAAAAGATAGTCGCACAAAAGTAAAAGTAAGTACATTTGAAAGCTAGGGACGAGCAGATAATTCTCTCGGTTGTTGAAATTAGATCACACATTCTGTGTGCCTTGGCTAAGAGACTGTCAGGTTGCCCAGGCCTAGAACCTCAACAAATGACAACGAGACTCCAGTTTGTTTGCGCATAGAGCTCAGTACCTTTGGTAAATCGATTTAGCACGATCTTATCTAGGCAGTACTTCATTTATGCCCAATTGCACATCCTCTCTCCCGTTGCTTCTCGTAAGCTTTTCTAGCAAATGCGGGGAAATATCTGAGCAAGAAACTAGGAACCTACCAAACCGATAACGGTCTATGAACCGGGTATTTTCGCCAGGCTTTACTCCCAAAATTGTATAAAAGCACAAGCCTGATCCAGGGAAAGTGCCGCACAGTCAGAGACTGCACGTGGGCTAATATACTGTCAGGTTGCCCAGGCCTAGACAGATATGAGGGAGGGAAATAGAAATAGTTCTCACGACAAAGTATTACTAAGAATAATTCAGGTAAGCAATAAAGCTTCAACTTTCTAGGGAGATTGATTTTCAAGGCGTCTTTCAACAATCCTCGCTCTTCCTTCTCCTTCTCTTAGTAAAATCAGTTCCACCATACTTCAGAAAGCTGTAAGATCGGGTCCGAAGTTGGTCTTGGTAGCTGGAGGCGATAGGAGACACGTGGAATCGTTTCTCCACTGTCAACCTATGAAATCCACGCGATCTTAACAAACGCTGCATCAGCTATGAGTCCACAACCGCCCCAACTGTTGCAACATACCCTGCTGCTTACCTGAGCCAAATCCTGACCGGTCGCAGCGAAAATACCCGCGACCACATTGGCGGCATGCGCATTGGCGCCCATCATCCCGGGACAACCAGCCATGGCGGATCCTGTCCAATTCTTGGCAGAAGCCAGTCGAGTCAATCGAGCGGGAGTGGTGTGAAGCACTTGCGCGAGAATGGTGGCTGGCAAGCACGCCTCGGCGAGGACAGATTTGCCGCGGCCGAGGATAGTGTTGATGGTGGCGGGCTTCTTGTCGGTGCACATGTTGCCACTGATGGAGATGACCTAGAACGGAGAAACAGACAGGGGAAGTCATGGTCACACGATCGTCATCATCACAGACAGCATTACACCGGTGGCACGTACCGAATGCTTAACTGCCACACAACCACGAAAAATAAAATCCGAAAAGATGGGGAAGGGTGGGACTTAAATTGCTACGGATTCTATAGAAGAGTAAACACAAACAAACTGGGAAGAGGTGCCTACACCTCCAATGGAACATACGTTCAAACAAGTTTCGTGAACGAGTAGAGCGACATCAGCACGGCAGCTTCCTTGTGACTTTCACTGTCACGCATCATAACAAGCATTTCTCGTCACTCCGCTTGACAACATACAAGGTTAAGCAAACACTCCAAGAAGATGCTAAGTGCAAGACCGCCATTGAACACGGTTTCGGGACATATCCTGAAGCGTAACTAGCCATTGCGATATATGATCGCGGGGACACCAGCCCGGTAGACGCGCTGCGCCAACTTTGGAAAGGTTACTAGTAAGGGTTTTTAACTGCCTATGCCATGTGACGGTTTGGCCACCCCGAGATTTACGCCAATCAGGATGTGGCGACGCAAAAAGAATCCGTTTCGGAAGTCGGTGGTCCGGCATCCGTAAAACGTGACCCAACCAGCGTAACCTATGCAGGTTGATCCGATTCTTTATATTGACATTACTACCGAACAACTTATTTCGGAGAGCATCGGTGCGTATGCGATTGTAATAGCTAACTCCTAGAATGCTGCGGAGACATCGGTTGTCACACGATGGATTTGAATCGTCAGGCAAGGAAAACTTGATGTGACGTATACCAGTGAAACCTGTCGTGCCTACGTCGTTTTACCCGCCCGCAACACTTGATTGAATGCGAGTTTGATTCGAGGTGTAGGCACCTCATCCCAGAGTGTCTGTGACTAATCTTCTATAGGTTCAGTAGCTTTTAGGTCCCACCGTTCCCCATCTTTTTGAGATGTTAAAGTGACACGGGTGTAGGGCACTTGATACCGGTGTAATGCTATTCATGATGATGGTGATTATGCTCGGCTGAAGTGGAGCAAGGATGTACATCATACATGAAGGCATTGCGGTCTGAAATATGAGAGGTAATCATCCTCTCATGACGTTTATAAACATTTTTAATCGCTTAGGTCAACGAAAGACATGGGAATAGGCTCTTCTGGACGGGGGATTTTTCCCAAAGGATTATCGGGTTGAAACCAACAACAAGCGACCCTCCCGAAAAAGAAAATTTGCTCCATGGCGTACCGAAATAGAGGGAATGTCGTATCAAACAGCTTGAGGGACGGACTGGCTAGCAAAGCATCGTAAATACGGAAAAAAAGTTGACATGCCTAAACTTACTTAGGTTGGAGTACCTGGTGCGGATACAGAATCAGTACATTTTTGTTTACCATATCTAGACTTCGAATTGTGTGGAGATGGGAGCGGTCAGACTCTGAGATGGCTCCGGTGTCCACGAAGATAATGATGAACTGGCAGGTCTCCAACGTGGTCTTGTTGTTGTGGAAATCTTAAAAAAGCCTCATGGTAGTACCGCTCCACTACTTGAGTAGAGTTGAAGGAACGTGTGCATAGTCATCCTAACCCAGTGGATGCGCGACTATCAAGGCTAGGGAATCGCGTTTGTCAACCCAGGCATTGTTGTATCGTGTTCGTGTGATAATTAAAGAACATTTTTTCTGGGCCTCCATCGGACGATACGTAGATGTAGAGCTTATTTGACAACAGTACGAAAGCACAAGCCTGATCCAGGCAAAGTGTCGCACAGTCAGAAACTGCACGTGGGCTAAGATAGTGTCAGGTTGCCCAGGACTAGATAACAGTCATCATCATCATCATCATCATCATGAAGCACAAGTATGCCAAGCAATATGAAGCAGGAAAAGCAGATAAGCAAGCACGTAAAAAAGCGAAAGCTGGCAGCGGAATATGCAAAAGCAGTTTGCTTTTGTAGTTTCACTACATGCGATTTTATGATTTTTGGTTTTGTGTTTATGTTTTTTCACCAATACCGGCTTATAAAATTATGACACATAATAAAATACACTGCCGCCAGTGACTTCGGTTTGTAGCCATATCTCGTAAGGTTTCCAGCCAACTATTAAGTGGAGCTTTTGAACCCTTCCCAGGCAAACGAATTCACCCAACAGACCGTAGCGCTACGGCGAGTTGCTTCATCCTAACACGCCACGTCATGGACTGGCCACCCGATCGTTTATCCCAGCTTTTATCAAACTCTGCGAATAAGGCGCGGTACGGTAAACGGTGAGGCGGCATTCTTAAAACATGTCCCAACCATCGCAAACGAGCAAGCATCAGTATTTCTATCAGTCTGTGGCCACCTGGTCCTAACACCCGCTTGCAAATATCCATATTTGTAACGCGATGCTGCAACCGAATGCGAGCAATCCTACGCATACAAAGGGGGTGTCAAAAACAGAAAGCCGACGGACATCTGCCGCCAGGTGTGGCAGCCATAAAGTAACCAAAAACAACACCGGATCACAAAATTATCGGGGAGACTTACGCGCATTTCCGGGAAATGACGACACAACTCGTGCAGCGCGGAATCCGTGGCTTTGCTCACCATGTTCATGCCCATGGCGTCACCAGTGCGGGCCGCGAAGCGGATGTGCAAATAATGACCGCTCTGTGAAAAAAGCATCGCGCTCAATAGGATGACAGTATCCAGTGTTCGGTGAAGGAAAGTGTGATGTAGCGAATTGCGTGTGTGATTTCATTAAATACGCAAGCGGTGGTCTTTGAACAGAATAGAAAGTGGAGTGCGAGTGTAGGGAATAGACAAGCATCGCCCTTTTATCGAGTGTGCTTGTGTAAACCCGGTTTGCAAAAAGTGACCTTGTATCAAGGCTTCCTAAATCCAATCCTGCTGTCTCCATCTGATGAGAGCAAGGAGTGCGGCATCCGCAGTGACGCTGAAGTTCCCGGGATGTGAGTACCTCAAAATAGCCCTTTCTACTTATACACACGGATGTGCAATCGTGCATTACTTGTGTACTGCACAGGTTATTCATTTGCCAACGGTAATGAGGTGCGTGCGAAAACAGGCTGGAGTTACACTACAATTGCTATTGGCATTTCTCAAAACTGTCCAGCCTGACAGTAAGATAGCTCACGAGCAGTCTTTGACTGCGTGGCACTTTGCCAGGATCAGGCTTGTGATTTCACATACATACATGAGGCTTGATGTCATTTGCAGGTTCCATGAACGCAGGCATCTCAATCCAATATGGACATGCTTTATACTTGTCTTCATGAATATTTTTTATATCCATCTTATCGTCGAAACCGAAATTCAGTCGATCCCCTTTATCGGTGTAACGTTCTTTTATTGTGATGAAAAAGGATTGCACTGAGATCGTGTTTATCCCCGAAATTCGAATTGCTGCGATCAAAACAGGTGTTTGTATGGCGGATCGAGAATACCTGACATCAATGCACATAAAACAATGCCAGCGATAAGTAAGCAATGATGATTGGGAGTCATGGATGTGTAATTGTGTATCGGTGCACGGATGTGCAATCGTACAGTACTTCTGTTATGTGCGGCTAACACCGTACTAATTTGATTGGCCACCAGTAGTAAGCTGTATGCTGAAACACGCTGGAGTCTCACTACTATTTCCTGATCTTTATTCTTCCTCATATCTGTCTAAGCCTGGGCAACCTGACAGTATATTAGCTCACGTGCACTCTCTGACTGTGCGGCACTTTGCCTGGATCAAGCTTGTGCTTTCATACCATCATCATCATCATCATCATAGACAGTATTACACCGGTAGCACGTACCGAATGCCTAACTGCCATACAACCATGAAAAAGTAAAATCCTAAAAGATGAGGAAGGGTGGGACTTAAATTGCTACGGCTTCTATAGAAGAGTAAGCACAAACAAACTGGGAAGAGGTGCCTACACCTCGGTAATAAACGGTTCGCTTCTTGGTAAAATGAGCTTTTTGAATAGATGTCAGCGATTGACTTACAGCAGAAGCGCATGATGACTTCATGCTCTAATGACTAAACAGTACAATTCTGAAGGAACAACCTCCCCGCAGAGCGCACTGTGGTAGACAGCGCTCGGTGTTAGTTGGACGCTGATGGCGTGATCAACGATCAGCAACCAAGAGGTGTATCTACTGTTCTCCAGCTTGCGGGTGACACTGTACAATGACTCCAGAATGGGCGGTCAAGAGCCAGTTCTTCCCAACTCGCGGGGTTAAAGTCAACAGCTTAGATATCACGTTTGGAAAACGTCGTTGTACCACAAGTGCGGACTCTGCTCAATCACCGAATTGTCCTCGTCGGTCGTTATGGTGCTTGGTGCTCTTTCGTTGTGCCGGAGGGGTTTGTGTTTTGCATAGCACACGAAAGCCGAATTCGAAAGTACATACCTTGGCACCCACCGGACAGAGTGCTATGCTGTCGAAGTTAGCTCCCTAGCGATTGTCGGGATTTCCTGAAATGTGGAATCGTATGTATGTACGAAGCATGAAATCATAAGCCTGATCCACGCAAAGTGTCGCACAGACTGCACGTGGGATAAAGATACTGTCAGGTTGCCCAGATTTAGAATGATGAGAAATGAAAATAGCAATGGCAACTGCTAAAGGAATCGAACCCACACCTTCCAAAGGAAAGGTGTGCGTCTTACACTCTGTGCCACCAGCGTTAAATGTGAAGTATGCAAATAACCCACAAAAGAATGCATCATACGGAAATACTTTATTTGGGTTACAACGACCCAAGTCAGATAACTCACGGGGTTGGGAAAGATCGAGAGCAGATCAACGTGAGCACTAGTCCGATCGAACACCGCCTTGAGCTGCTTGAAGCCATCGTCGGATTCGATCCAATCAATGCACTGGATCACTTGCAGGACGGAAGGAAACCAAACAACGGGAGCGCGGGTCATTTGATCCCTAATGTATAAAGGAAAAAGTGAAGTGGTGACCAGCGAATTGCCAATGGTTACATCCAAGAGCAAAAATTACCGTAGGGCACTAGAAAGCTGGTCTACAGAGAGCATGTTTACGACGATGCGACAGAGTATACTAATCAGGCAGTGTCATGCTCATGGCAGTTGTATCTGTGCTGAGGGTTGTGTCGAGGAGGAGATTTCAAAACGTGTACGCAAAACGGACGTAGCGTTCGCTATCCTTCGCCATTTGTGGCGTCGACGCGATGTTTCACTCCATAATAAAAGCCGAGTGTACAACGTAGTCGTGTGTGCTACACTACTTTATGGCTGCGAAACCTGGTCTATCCGAACGGAAGATGTCCGTATGGTTTATGTTTTTGAAACCTGTTGAATGTGTAGGATTGCTCGCATTGAATGACAGCATCGCGTTACAAATAGTGATGTCTGCAGTCGGGTTTTAGGACCAGGTGGCCACGGACTGAGAGAAATGCTGATGCTTGCTCGTTTGCAATGGTTGGGACATGTTTTAAGAATCCCTCTTCACCGTTTACCGTACCGCGACATATTCGCAGAGCATGGTAGAAACGATCGGGTGGCCAGTCCATGACGTGGCGCGTTGGGATGAAGAAACTCACCGTAGCGCTAGGCTCGGTTGGGCGTATTCGTTTGCCTGGGTGGGATCCAAAAGCTCCATTTAATAGTTGGCTGGAAACCTTACGAGATATGGTTGTAGACCGAAGTCAGTGGCAGCAGTGCATTTTATTATGTGTGCTCTCACCTTTAATCCGGTATATCATTATTATTATATTAAATTTGAAGGCATGGGCAACCTGACGGTATCTTAGTCCATGTGCAGTCTGTGACTGTGCAGTACTTTGCCTGATTCACGCTTGTGCTTTCATACATACAGTTAAATGTGTCCAGATTTGAGTCAATTAATACTTCAGACGTACAACCTACTCATGAGTAGTGCTACTTTCATGATAATCACAAACAGTACACGAGTAGGTCCAATTAGGGCACATGGCAATACGCTTTCATGCATACTTACACCAGACTTCATCCAACATTCGAATCATTCAAGAGGAATACAAAAGTCATGTTGCAGTCAATACACATGGAAATGGCTCTCGACCCTCGTACGATCGAAAGATGACTGCTCAAAATCGAGACAATTTAAATCAAAACAACTTGCGAGCCAAACAGAGAGTGGCGCCAGATATCGGATAATGGGCAGCCTTGGCACCACGTTTTTGTAAATACCACACACACAGAGAGAGACAAGAAAAACAGTGTGTGGTCCGAATAAATATTGTCCGAGGTTAACACACACACAGAGCGCGCCTCACCGATATACCGCGCTGGTTACCCCACCGGACAAAAACAACGCGCGACACCCACGATTTGTGCTCGCCACCAGACAGCCTTCGGTGGTTGCCAGCGGTAGGTAATGGGAGCGGCCGTCCAGCAGAAGTGGACCCACTTTTCCCACGGGAATGGGAAGATATCCAATGATCTGGAATAAAGGGTGGGTGATGGCATAGGTTGAACAAAATGGAATGATTGGGGGATTATCAAATGATGTTCAAGGGTTTTAGGTGCTTACTTGGGTGGATATTTGTCCTTTATGCATGTTAACCAACCGATGGAGCAGAGTCATGTTTATTTTAGAAACACATGTGTCCTTTTTCAACGTTCAACTCATCCACAAGTTAGATTTTATAAAATATGATTTCGAATGATTGATTTGAAACAAAAACACTGTAAACAATGATCATTAGACGAAAGAATCCTAAAGCGATTAGCAAGTGTGGGACCTACGAGGCTATGGAACATGTACAGACACAATAGGATAATGTGCCTACACGCCTAATCAAACACGCATTGGACATCAACATGACCGCTTCCTTGCGGCTTTCGCTGTCACGCATCGTAAAAAGCTTTACTCAAACCTCACTTTTACACGTCTAGTCAGGGTCAACCTGACAGTATTTTTAGCTGGCTTGGGTCTCCGCGATCAGATATCGCAATAGTTAGTTACGCGTCGGTATAGGTCACGAAACCGTGCTCAATGGCGGTCTGGCACTAAGCATCTTCTTGGAGTGTTTGCTTAACCATGTATATTGTGTCAAGCGGGGCGACAAGAAAAGCTTGTTATGATGCATGACAGTGAAAAACGCAAGGAAGCTGCCGTGTTGATGTCGCTCTACTCGTTCAGAATGTATGTTCCATTTTAGTTGTAGGCACCTCTTCCCAGTTTGTTTGTGCTTACTCTTCTACAGAATCCCACCCTTTCCCATATTTTAGGATTTTACCTTTTCATGATTGTGTGGCCGTTAAGCATTCGGTACATGCTACCGGTGTAATGTTGTCTCTGATGATGATGATCTCGGTCTATTTGCCGTCTTTGCCTGGGCAACCTGACAGTATCTCAGCCCACGTACAGTCCCGGACTATGCGGCACTTTGCCTGGACCAGGCTTGTGCTTCCATACATACATATTATACGGCGGTTTGCTGACATCGAGCTTATGGTTTCATACATAAAAACATACATACATACATACATACATGCATGTATGACAGCTTAAACCTGTTCCGAGCGAAGTGCCGCACAGCCACAGACTGCACGTGGGCTGAGATACTGTCAGGTTGCTTAGGCCTAGACATATATGATAAATATAAAATAGATTCTAGCGAGTTTCAACATACCGCTCATTATCGGTCACCAATCAATTTAACACAGTGTTAGCCGCACAGTACAGAAGTACTGTACGAATGCATATCCGTGCACCGAGTTAGGGAGAATGTGATCTTCACTGCTCACTTTGAAAGCACTGTGAAAAAGGTCGTCCCTAAGCTGGGACAGAGAAAATACTCTTCTCGGCTACTGTGTGCCGTCAGCCTGCGACTGTCACCGAGCACGGTCTATTGACGTGAGCGCTGTAGGAGAGTTAGTTTCCCGAATTGGACCGTTTAATCATCTGATAAGTTGCGGTACGTGAAACCATCATGGTCAAAATCGACCGAATAAGCTCATTTTGTCATTACATTCAGTTTACAGTTTCCCCAGAACTCCATCGGGCAGCTTCTTGATCTCGCCAAGTAACAAGCAGGTAAGCTATCGACATATTCGGGAAGATTCGAGAACATTTCATGGCATAGTGAAAAAGCGAATGAGGGTAAACAGCATGCAGTCTTGACTAGGAGATCGCAGGATGCGATTAGCGTATAAAACACGTCCAGCAAAACAGAAAACCCCCCACCTCCTCACAGCACTGGCCATGTGCAAATCGATAGTCATAATCGCGAAACGGTAAGCGCTCCAGCACATGCGGGTTGGAAAGCAATCGGGACAAATCCAGGCGTCTCAGTTCCACCGCTTTCACCGGGTGTTCGACCACGTTCTCCAGGTCACGTGTCTTCAAACTACCCGAGGCGAGACGCGCGAGCAGATCTTCGTCGGTATGTGAGATCCCAGAGGTCTGAAATAGATCCGAAGAAATGCAGACGGTATGTTAAAAAAACCCACAGTGAAGATTCTGGTAAGAATTAACAACAAATAAATGAAAGTGTGTTCTTCAGACGCAGAAGACGAATTCATACAATTGGTGCGACATGCGCAAAGCGCCACAGTAGGTTTGAACTTGATAACAACTCAATAACTGGGTCAACATTTACAACGACCTCGCCTCTGATCGACGCCCGAGTTTGTTTGAGGCATCAATGAAACCGGCTAGTTCACAAGTGTGAAGTCACTCGTACCAAGGTAAGTAAATCGCGTTGACATCTAGGCAACCTGGTGATATCTCAGCGCTATACACAAAGACTGAAATAGTTCACATCATTTGACGCCTATTAGGGAAACAAGAATAAAATAAAACCAAACCGCTTCGGATTGTCATACACACTAACACAAAACGCCGAAGCGCCCGTGAGAAAAAGCATTTAAAACGTCGAGGCTTACATGACGAATACGCGAGACGGGTTCTTTATGCTTTTCCAACGGGCTTGCTGGAGAATTTCGACAGACGAGGTGTGGATCCTTGAGGGAGTTCTGCAGAATGTAATGGAAAACAAAATTTATGTACTGGCATAGAAACTTAATGGGTGAATGTGATGTAACGGGAGGCAGGATGGATAGAATGAACTTGCAGTAGCGAGGAAACGAGGCACTCGCCTGCTTATCTTCAACCACATTGGTGGAGAGGAATTCTTCACAACCGGCATCATTTGTCACGGGCTCCTCCTCTACAACCAGATTCAAGTTCAGGAGCATGCCACGCTTCCAAGAAAACACTCGCGATCGATAGTAACACAACGCGGCACAAAGCAGAAGCAACGCGACTTTGAGCAAACCCTGAGCACGGTCGAATGTGGTAGAGCGGGTAACAATTGTTGTTGTCACATTTCCGTTCAGTTGAAACAGGTCAGGCCAAACGAGTTGACGCCACTGGAACAGCAGCAGCACAAGAATGAGACCAAACACGACAAGGTATCGAACACGTCCGGATGATGGACATGACTGGGGGAATTGCTGGTTAGTGTGAAGGATTGAGGAGACGGTCACAGGGGTACGCTCGGGATAAGTGGCGCGGGGTAAAGAGCATGAATGGCATCTGGCGCGAGGAGGGTTATGACTGTGGATACCAACAAAAAACGTTCGTGCGCGGAGAGAAACTTTGAGATAATAAGTGAACGTATTTACAGTTTATATGCCAGAATAGAATTTGCGAATGCAGACTGTTTTACCTATTGGGTCGTTGCATACTAGTAAGTCGTGTTTATACAAGGAGATTTCAGCTTGCATTTTCAGGCCTACGGATGCGATTCTTAATTTGGGTCATATGTAGTGTCAAGGAGGATGTCTCTAAATCTCAGGAACAGAGTCCAGAACATAATAGTTTGTGCAGTTTTAGTATACAGATATGAAGATTAGACACTGACGAAAGAAAGACGTCTGCAGGACTTTGAAAAACTGCTGTTTCCGCACCATCGCTGGAGTTACTTGGTACCATCGGATACGTAACGCAAGTATCCGTAATACACATTCTTTGGTAGCGACGTAGATATCGAAAAACAAATTAACATAGCTAAGTTTCGCTGGCTAGGCCAAGTATTGCGAATGGGAAATCATCGTTTTCCTAACGCGATTTTATTAGCCAGTACGGATTCGGAATAGCGTCGTTGGCCCGAGGCTGACTTGGCTCAAACAAATGAAGGTTAATTGGTAAGATAGATGCGGTGTGGGCGACCCGTCTCACTATCATTTCTATTTTGTTTCTCATATCTGTCTACGCCTGGGCAACCTGACAGTATCTCAGACCATGTATAGTCCACGAGTGTGCGGCACATCGCCTTGATTAGGCTTGCGATTTCATGGTATTACATTAAAGCACAGTCAGAGACTGCATGTGCGCTAAGATACTGTCACCTTGCCCAGGCCTAGATAGATGTGAGAAAGGAAAATAGCGATGGCAGTGAGACTACAGCGTGTTTCAGCATGCAGCTCACCACCAGTGACAAATCAATTCAGCAGAATGTTAGCCACGCAGCACAGGTACTGTAGGGTGGCATATCAGTACGCATTGAACATCCATGTGACTTCATACATACATACTAGACCTGGACAACCGGACAGTATCTCAGACCATGCGCAGTCTCCGTGCGGCACGTTGTCTTGACCCAAGCTTGTGATTTCATACATACATGAAAAGGAATTATAAGGCACCATACTACAATGGTGACTTTAACCTTTGTTTGCAGTCATAGTAAAGGGAACGGATACATCATAAAGGGTACACATTATCAGCCCGTCAAGGTTGAACACCCACAGCGCTGCAAGGGCAAGGAGTGGCCAAAATCACAGGATATCCAAAAATGTGGAGATAAAAGGCCTGATTTTAGCCAGCTGGTAAAACGTCAACCGATGACCTGAGACAGAAATTTGACCAAACTGGAGCAGGAGCTCAAGTGATGCGGTCTGCGCAAACAATTATTATATTCATTCTGTTTGTCTGGTTCAGATCAACGTAATAAACGTTCTGTCAGAAATCGCATTGACTGGCCTCCATGAGGTGAGGTTTCAAACCACCTAATAGACTGGTATTTTGGACCCCAAATAGGCAAATGTATATTTTTTGTTAAGCCTAGCACTGCGGTGAGGTTCTCTATATCATTGCAGCATATTATAATTATTAAAATAATAATAATAATAATAATAATAATAATAATAATAATAATGTTGGTGATGACAATCAGGAGAGCCATGAGAAAAGTAAAACGGCATAATTGATTTTGAAATAAATATTAATTAAAGAAAACCAAGAAATCTCTAACAAATTTAGTCAATCACAATATAAACTTAATACATAAAGCTAATTGTGATGTGATGTGAAAGCACAAACATAATCCAGGCAATGTGCCGCACAGTCAGAGACTGCACTGTCAGGTTGCCCAGGCCTAGACAGATATCAAAAGAAATAGAAAGAAAATAGAAAGCTACTTACTTGAAATGAACCGCCTTTCCGGACACTTTTGACGAGATGTCACGATGCAGTATCACCCGAACAAATGGAACACATAAAACATGCAAAAACAGTAAGCAAATGAAAGAAAGTTGTTGCACGAACGAGACGGAAGAAATCGCTTCCAGCTTTTCATAACCCGACGTGGCACCCAGCGCGAGAACCACCAGTTGCACGCTCACGTAAGCAACTCGTTCGCGGAAATACATTAAACGGAACAGGGACCACCAATGAGACGTTAAGTGGCGATTTCCCTGAATGGGATAGAGCATTCTGCCTTGGGGTTCCAAAGACCACTAGAGCGATTTGATTATATTGATTGAATTACTTACCTGCATGATGAGTAGGAAAATGTCCACATCTATCATGGCCAAGAACAAAGAGGTCCCCATGAAAAACGAAGAGAGAGACGCGCTGGTAAAGCGCGTAAATGCTAGTACTACTGAAAGTCCTAGCGTACAGAGGAACGAGGAACAGAGGACAATGTACAAAGAGCGATCAGCTTTGGTAGCGAAGGAGAGTCGTTTGCCATTCGATGTGTTTAACGACTGTTGCACTTTGGTCAGGGAAGTATCCACTGAACGAATCAACACCGCCAGGAAAATGAATTGCTCGAGGTTGGGATTTTCAAACAACTTGAGCCATGTATCATTGTACATGGCAATGAACAGGGAAAAGACGTTGTAATCTGGAAAGGGTGAAGTTCATTAGCGAGCAAATAGCAGAATAAAGGTCAGCATCATCATCAGCTGCAGGGACAGCGTATGGTGTGGTATGAAAGCACAAGCTTGATACAGGCAAAGTACCGCACAGTCAGAGATTGCACATGGGCTAAGATACTGTCAGGCTGCCCAGGTCTAGACAGATAGACAGGCAAAAGAAACTAGAAAAATACTGGTAGAATGTACCGGATTCCAAAACTGCCACACAACAATCGAAAAATAAAATTCTTAAAGATATGGAAGAGCGGAACTTGGACAGCTACGGAATCTATAGATGGACAAGCACAAATAAACTAAGACGAGGTGCCTGCACCATCATCATTATGAAGCACAAGTCTGAAGCAAGACAAAGTGACAACATGAAGCAGAAAAAGCAGATAACCAAATACATATAAATAGAAAGCAGGTAAGCGAAATAGCAGAAGCAAATGCACAAAAAGCAACTTGTTTTTGCCGTTTCGGTGCATGCGGATTTATGATTTTTGTTTTTATCTTTATTTATCAATACAATAATACCAAATAAAAATTATGACACAATAAAATACACTGGCTTGGCTTTGCAGCCATATTTCGTAAAGTTTCCAGCCAACTATTAGGTGTGTTGTTTGCACACCACCCAGGCAAACGAATACGCCCAAATGAGCCTAGCGCTAAGTTGAGTTATTCCATCACAACGCGCCACGTCATGGACTGGCCACCCGATCGTTTCTCCCAGCTTCTACTAGGCTCTGTGAATAAGATACTACACATGTGAATAAGATGCGTTATGGTAAACAGTAATGAGACATTCTTAAAACATTTCCCATGAACAGCAGACGAGAAAACATCGGCATTTCTTAGTCCGTTGTCTCTTGGTCCTAACACTCGCTTGCAGACATCTATATTTGTAACGCGATAAGGCCACCGAAGGCGAGCAATCCTACTCAGGCAAACAGGTGTCAAAAACATAAACCATACGGACATCTTCGGCTCGGATAGACAAGGTTTCGCAGCCATAATGTAGTGTAGCACACATGACTACGTTGTACACTCGGCTTCATTATGTAGTGAAACATCGCGTAAACGCCACAAATGGCGAAGTTTGAAGTTTTTGAAGTTTGTGCGACCATCTCCTCCTGGAGGATGAGTTGGCTTCAACGAAGGGTCTTGGGAATTTGGTTACGAAGCGGCGTCCCCAGCACCACTTGGCGTTTTTTCGAGTCAGCTTCTCTAGCCTTTGCACAACCAAGTGCGACCTGCAAGGCAGCAGGGAGTTGGCAGAAAGAGGTGGTGCACCAACTAACCGTCTTCGAGACTCTGCTCCAGATTTTTCCTCGGGGTTTTCTCCCTAAGCCTTTCCCGTGATCGGGTATCCCGCAAGACAGCGGAGGTTTTAAATCAGGGTTTTCCTTCCATTAGATGAAATGCCATCCCAGTCTAACGAGCTCCATCTGCCCAAAGCAAACTGCTTTTCAGGCGCCAGTCACTGGCCCTCGCCCCTTCTCCTGTTGGTAGAAGCAGTTCCGCCGGGCTCGGGGAGCCACTCGTGCAGGCCAGAAGCTGGACTTGGTTGTCAGAGGCTATTTGAGACGCGTGCCACAAATGGCGAAGGATAGCGAAGGCTACATCTGTTTCAATAACCAAACACTTCTCGAGCACTCTGTCTCAGCAGAGTTCAAAAGACTTTCGCGATCGATTAAATCAAATGCAGCTTGGATGTCAAGGAACGATAGGCATTCCAGTAAGTTTCATGGACAAGTACAGTGACCTCAACACAACTGCATCCTTACGGCTTTCACTGCCATGCAGCATAACACGATTTCACCGTCACTCCACTTGATAATTTACAGGATTAAGCTAGCAATCCAAGAAAATCCTAACTGCAGGATTGCCATTTAACACTTCCGTATATCCTAAGCGTAACTAGCCTCCGCATTAGTTGATCCTGAGGACCCCAGCCAGTATATGTGTAGCGGACTAGCGGCACTACACAACTTTATTGTACAAACATTTTTTCCTTATCTCTTCAAAACTGTGGTATTTCGACGTTTGATATTTTACGTCTCCCGACTATCGTCATCGATCGCAATTCAAACCGTAGCCCCAACCGACCATATTTGAACTGAACACGCGGAAACACAACACGGCTTACTGTCAGCTGGCGCCTTCAATCAGAGCCACAGAAGACATTCTTTCCATCTGTTTGTTTGATTGTAAATAACATTCGTCGTCACTTTGCAATTATAAGATTCAGTTGAAGTACCATTTTTTCAACGGTCGGGGAAATAACTTCATGGGGAGACAAACCAAGACAGCAGCCTACAGCCGATCTACCGCCTATCCACTAAATTGATGAGTCTGACGTGATAAGAACACGCAACCTTCTGATCTGGAGTCAAAGATGTATGTATGAAATCAGAAGTCAGATCCTGCCAAAATGTGCACAGTCAAGGACTGCACGTGGGCTAAGATACTGTCAGGTTCCCCAGGTCTAGAAAGATAAGGAAATAGCAATAACAGTGAGACTCCAGCGTGTACTCGCATGCAGCACAGTACCGGTGGCATATCAATTTAGCACGGCGTAAGCTGCACAGCACGGAAGTGCGTCACGATTATGCATTTGGTAGATGGGCTGCGCGGATCTTGCAAAAGTTACAAATTCCGTTTTTTAGCAGTAAGGGTTTATCTACCAAGAAATCTACACCAACAGGAATGCGGTGTCGCAAAAAGAATCCGTTTCGGAAGTCCGTGGTCCAGAATCTGTAAAACGTGTCTCAGTAAACATAGCATGTTCAGGTTGACCTGCATCCCTATATCAACATCGCTACTAATGAGTTTATTACGAATAACATCACTGTGTATGCGACGGTAAGAGCTCTTACAAATTACTATTGAGACAGTAACAACCGAAAAATAAGAGACGTCGGATATGTGATGTGAAAGCACAAGCCTGATCCAGACAAAGTGCCGCACAGTCATAGACTGCACGTGGGCTGAGATACTGTCAGGTTGCCCAGGCCTAGACAGATATGACAAAAGAAATAGAAAGAAAATAGAAATGGTAGTGAGTCTCCAGCGTGTTTCAGCATGGAACTCACTACCGGTGCTGTCCGGATTCCTCGTGCTTGGAACGTACTACCCCTTTCGGTTACTTATGCCACATCCCTAATTATTTTTAAAAAACGCCTTTACCTACATTTTATCACACGATACACAATTCTTGATTATGCTTTTTCCCTCTTTCCACAGCGTTTCCCGTCCCAACAAATATGGATCACGTTACCCTTCGACCACTTTGCTGAACTGCTGAAACTTCTTCGGACCCAATGTGCTAATTATCCTGTGGTTATTCCATTAAGCTTGTAGCTTTTTTCCGCAATACACTATTGACTATTGAAAACAAGCAAAAGGTTAGTATGTCTAAATAAGATGAATGGATGGTTTGTTAATAGTTTGGGACAGACTCAAGAATTGAGTCACCAAATATCAACTAATCAGCGTTGATTACGTGTTTCAATATTACCACGTTTAAAATTATCGTAAATGTTGCACTGGCCAAACTTTTGAGAAAATTATCACTCAGAGATTTATGCAGCCCTTTGTACTAATTATCCTATGGTTATATTTTAAGCTCATAGCTTTTGTACCATAATATACTATTGACTATTGAGTCACCTCGTGTTCAACTAATTAGGTTTTAGAAATATATTTTGCCTCAGACTTGCATCTATATCCATGTTTTCAAATTAAAAAAGCTTCCTGATCTAGAGCGTAGTAGTGGACCAATAAAATTCTCCTAGCATAAAGTTGACTATAACAGGTTCACGGGTTAGGTCTCAATCGAAATGGCCGATTTTGAAATTTACCTTGGCCATCTTCTTTGTAAATCAGTTCACGCTTCTGAATTTCATTCTCATTTTTACCACGACGACGATTTTTGTCTCCTTTACCTTTATTTCGGATATGTCCTTTAAGTAAGGTCCAAGTTTCACACCCATACACTGCTCTTTTACTTCAAGTAGCTTGCACGGATCAGCAATCGTGCAGCACTTCTGTGCTGTGCTGCTAGCACGATGCTAAAATGATTTGCCACCGGTAGTGAGCTGCATACACAGACACGCTAGTCTTACTGCCGTTGCATATTTTTCTTTCCTATCTGTCTAGACCTGGGCAACCTGACAGTATCGTAGCCTATGGCTTTTGGCCTGGATCAGGCTTGTGATTTCATACATACGTGTTGCTTGACACTCTGGCCCATAACCTGTGCCTCGTGATGATAATGACCGACATCCTAATAGAGACCGAACTGTCGCTTTCTATTATAAACTCTTGGGGGTATGAAATCAACACAGCATCATACAATACTTTACCCGGGGTTGACCAATAAACTTGATAAAATAGCCACAATTCTACGCCAATGTGTTCAAGGAATGATCCGTGTTAAGGTGGGTTGTAATAACGAAGGTTTCAGTATGGAATGAAAAACGACATATTCTGGAGATGATCCGGTAGGATCTGGATCAAAATCTCGAAAATATAGATATTCAAGAAAGTATATTTTTACATTCAACATCAAATTTTTTATCTAGATTATTCGATTGTCGTTTAATAAATAAATATTTCAAAGGATAAAAAGCATGTGGACTAAACGAAAAAAGAATGACCGCCATAAAATGACCTTCAGTTCAGTTCAGTTCAGTTCAGTTCAGGTTCAGTTCAGTTCAGTTCAGTTTGCACAGGACAGTATGTGGCTAACAAGCCAATCGAGCGTCCAGAATTTCTTTCGGTGGAAAGCTGCAGAGAAGCCCCAACACTGCCAAAGGGCAATCCTTTTTCTCCGTGTGGAACCTATGATGGTCGTAGGACTAGGGGAATTGTAGTGGAGAGCAACGAGCTATAATCGATGCACTGCCAAAAGGTAATTTTCTTTCTTCTCTGTTTGCAATCTCTGATGATCGCGTGCAGGCGCTTGTAAGTAGTAGGATAGTAGTAGGACAGCAACGCGCAATAATCGATGCTGGAAAAAAGAAAAGAAAAGGCAGTTTCTCCTCACCAGCACGGTGAGAGGTCAGCTGATAGAGAATCAAGAATAGGAAGATGCTCTAAAATTGCTACAGTGAATAGCGAACAAAATGGAGGACAGCCTAAGCATGGTAATCATGAGATGTAATCAGAGAATAACTTACACCAGTCACGGTCTAAACCCTGCTTGAAAGTTGAGACGGAACTACAGGAGATAAGTTCTTCACGGAGCTTGTTCCAGAAGTTGACCACCCTCAAGCTGAAGAAGTTTTTCCTAGAATCTAGTCGACATCGTTCCTCAGCGAGCTTGAGTGCGTGTCCGCGAGTGCCCAGCTTAGGACTTAAGGTAAAGATGTCATCTGGATTAACGCCGCTTAAGCCCTTTAAAATCTTAAAGGTTTCAATCAAATCACCTCTCAAACGACGACGCTTAAGAGAGAAAAGACCCAGAGCCCAAAGGCGATCAGCATAACTTTTCCCACGCTGACCCTCAATCATGCGTGTTGCTAGTCGATGGACGCTTTCAAGTCGAATGATATCCTTCTGGTAGTGAGGACACCACGCCTGGACACAATAT
>JACCGJ010020532.1:0-17539 GCA_013407085.1 Atriophallophorus winterbourni
GGCAACCTGACAGTATCTCAGCCCACATGCAATCTCTGACTGTGCGGCACTTTGCCTGGATCAGGCTTGTGCTTTCACATAACATATAAGTAGCTATACTTGGATTTCTCCACTATCTTTCTGATAGTTGCATCTATTTAGTTCAGATCGCGGTGGTTTGATAACTTATCACGGTCCCGGGCAACTGGTGGTTTATCCAATACTAAACCTGCAATGCAAGAAACTCCTCGGCAGTGGAATCAAATGGTATGTGGGCGCGTTAGAACAAACCGGAATTGATGTTTGTCGCGCGTTCGGTTTGAACGCTCGGGCGGGAAGCGATGAGGAAATCGGCGTATGGCTGGACCCGTTCAAGAAAGTCATGGCAATCGGTAAGCTGAAATGTGGCGTACTGCACGCAGACTGTAGGACACGAGTGATTGCCTGTAATTAGGATTTAGTTATCCGAAAGCAGAGACATGATAAAACGTGTACTCAATACGGGAATAAGAAAAGATGAAATGTAAACAAACACACACACGATAGAAACAAATTTGATATTTTATTCATATTCATGATCCCAGTCAGCGTTGTGTTTTTAGCAAGAGGGATTGAAGATGATAGCTCAAGCTCCCTAGAACGTCGAATGCTAATCTCGGGGACTCGTGATTGTCCACATGTCTGATCATCTTATTATTGTGTGTTTCGATTCAGAAGCTTAAAACCAATAACTGTTGGACGGGTAGCATAAACCTGGACGCGAGTTGTTTGGTTTTGACACTGTGCATCTGGAAACTGACTTTTATGGCGAAACGGCTGATACGGTCTCAATGCGCTTTCATCAACAATGATGACGTCTTCTCCATTATTGATATCAGAGATACGTCGAAACTGCACTCGTTGGTAATCCACTAGTGTCTGTTCCGTGATTCACTCAGCAACAGGCGGATGACTGGCGCCTCAAAACCAGTTTGCTCCGGGCAGATGGAGCTCGTCAGTCTGGGATGGCAGTCCGTCTAAGGGAAGGAAAACCCGGATTCCAAACCTCCGCTGCCTTGCGGCATACCCGATTGTGGGAAAGGCTTCGGGAGTGAACCCCGAGGAAAAATCCCTGCTGCCTTGCAAGTTGCACCTGGTCGTGCAAAGGCTAGAGAGGCGTACTTGAACTATCGCCGAGGCACTTCAAGAGAGGCACAAGAACCCTCAAAATTGTCACCGGCTCTCGCGAAGGGGAAAAAACCGCTGCCTTTCGGGAAGACTTTTGAGTCAAAGGCTCCGGGTGGGGTCCCCTAAGCTAACCCCCTACTTCGGCCTTGGCAACTGGGTAGTATGTCGCCTTCAACAAGAACCATGGAACCTACTTCAACTTCATCATGTACCCTCTTCATGGTATACTTGTTGGCACATCGTCTGTAAAGACTTGTGTAATAATAATAATAAATCAGCAACATATCTAGATCGAACTGGCTATAACAGAATCTCGCCTCGTTCCCATGTGCAAATTATTGCAGGATTTTTCACCGTACACACAAAGATCATCAATGGTCCTTTACAAACCGACATTTCGGATTGTATTAAAAAAAGAAGAAGAAGAAAAATGGCTTTATTCGATTACACGAATTTTCAGTGATACAATTAATTCGACCACACGTAATAAAATGTACATTTAAAAAAAGACATGTCAAATAAGGATGATCCCACTTCAGTTATTATACTGTCAGTTTCTTCCTCAAATCGAGAATAACTTTTGTATGATCAACCAAATATCGAGCCCGGCAAGGAATAAAAGAATTTTTGAATTTCTCAGTTTTTGCATACGGGACCATATGTTGACTACGCGTAGCTGGGAACGATCTGCAAGCCATAAGGACCTCATGCATTATCGGCTCCAAAGGTTGTCATAGCCGGGGGTGGCAGTGGGGATAAGCTCCCACTGTTTATAAAATGCTCCCATATGGCATGCGTCTCAAATAGCCTCTGACAACCAAGTCCAGCTTCTGGCCTGCACGAGTGGCTCTCCGAGCCCGGCGGAACTGCTTCTACCAACAGGAGAAGGGGCGAGGGCGAGTGACTGGCGCCTGAAAACCAGTTTGCCTCGGGCAGATGTAGCTCGTTAGCCTGGGAGGGCATTTCATCTAAGGGAAGGAAAACCCTGATTTTAAACCTCCGCTGCCTTGTGGGATACCTGATCGCGAGAAAGGCTTCCGGAGAAAACCCTGAGGAAAAACCTGGAACAGAGTCTGGTATACCACCTCTTTCTGGCAACTCCCTTCTGCCTTGCAGGTCGCACTTGGTTGTGCAAAGGCTAGAGAAGCTGACTCGAACAAACGCCGAGTGGTGCTGGGGACGCCGCTTTGTACCCAAATTTCCAAGAATCTTCTTTGAAGCCGACATCCTCTAGGAGGAGATAGTCGCACAAAAATAAAAAAGTAAGTAAGTGTGCATTATCAGACGATATGACTCTGACCAATCTGTCACATTCACGCAAGTGGCGTTCGACGATCATATCACGAATTAACTCGGTAGAGGAAGAGCTCAATCTTGAAATTAATTTGATTCCTCTTCTGATCATCAAAAAATCCTTTTCAAAAAGACCAGGAAAATTATATGGGACGCGTAGATTAAAATGGGAACAATGCAAGAAAAAACAAAACATCGAACTACATCAGGAGGAACAGCTAAAGAACGCAGACGTAAGAAGTAAAATGATAACCTTCAAGTACTGTACAGTCACATGATCGGTCCATTTGAGACTCTGTGATAAAATGACGCCAAGATACTTTATTGATGCGAAAGTTGAAACCTTTCACATTGAGAATATCCTACGTTTCTAACTTTTCGACAACTACCGTTTCCGTAACATTTGGAGAGTTAGCTGTTACCATCGCATACGCAGCAATATTGTCCGTAAAAAGGACTTGTGTAGTAATGACGATATCCAAAGGCCTGCACAGGCTACGCTGATTTTGTCACTTTTTGTAGATGTAGGATCATATATTTGGGCTACGTCGCATCCCGATTGACGCAGAACTCGTGGTTTCCAAACTGCCAAGTGGTAACCCTAACTAGTTGTGTGCAGTGGAGAATTAGTTCTTTATATTTGTGACTACTCATGAGTACCAATTCCTTTGAAATATTCACAAATATGGTCACGAAGGTCCACCATAATGGGTGGACTTGGTACTGGTGAATAGTTACTATCCCCAACTAGTAACGTTTTTAATTTCGGTGCGGTCTGTCTTACGGGCTGAAGTCTCCGTGGTCTGATACCACAGTAGCTATTTCGTCTTGATACTTTCTCAGAATCATGTTTAGTAGTGTTCGTGTCACAAACATTTTCTTACCGTTTTTGCTTAATTTTGTCAAGTGGATTATGGTATGATATGAAAACACAAGCCTGATCCAGGCAAAGTACCACACAGTTAGAGACTGCACGTGGGCGAAGATACTGCCAGGTTGCCCAGGCCTAGACAGAAATGAGAAAGCAAATAGAATAGGAAATGGTAGTGAGACTCCAGCCTGTTTCAGCATGCAGCTCACTACCCGTGGCAAATCATTTTAGCACGGTGTTAGCCGCACAGCACAAAGTACTGCACGATTGCACATCCATTCATAAGGTAGATTAGCGGCAGTAAAGTCTACAAGGAAGCTATCGTGTTAATGTTCACGAAATTTGATTGATCGCATGTTCCATGTGAGGTGCATGCACCTATTCCCAGTTTGTTTGTACTTACCCTTTTATAGATAGCGTAGGTGTTTAATGCCACACTCTTCCCCAACTTATTAGCATTTTATTTTGTGATGGTTGTATGACTGTTGAACATTCGTCAGTTGCTACATGCTGTCCATGATTATGATGCTGATGTGTTTATTCACACTTCTGCAAGATGAGGCTTGTAATTCATCGTAGTTTCAACTAGTATTATTATGTAGAATCAATTCGGTCTCGCCCATCATCATCTGTTTATTTTTCGTCTAATCTTTCTCCAAGGTATTCACCGAACTGCTTCTATAACCTATCATGGTTTCGCACTTAACTATTCAAACGAACCATTATCGTGGCTCCGAAAGGTCGTCCCGTGCGGTCTAACGGAACGCGATGTGACCTCCCTGAGCGAAGCGTGTGGCCGCGAAGTCACTCTGTCGGAAGTGCTGCCCCGTGTGGTGAACGCATTGCAAGCCAATTTGTTTGGTGTTCACGGTGGTCATGCAACTGATTTACGAACCATTTGTCGTACGGACTTGTCTTTCGATTGGACCTCGTCTCCACCGAAGCCTTTCATCCCGTTCAATCAAACGCCCAGTTCGTTATCATGGAACGAATTTGTGGAGGTGGTGCTTGACAGCGTACGCCCACCAGTTTGTTAAGACAGTGTATTTTTGTAATGAGCAAACATTTCGCCAGTATCTATTGTTTTACTCTTAGCTCTAAGTCTCTCATCATCACTGTCGAAGACTGTCAGTATATCATTTCACATATCTTGGTTCAACCATTGCGGATTATCTCTCGCTAGACACAGAGTTTGATAAGCGGATTGGCAGAGCAGCTGCCATATTTTCCCGTGTAAACTCTCGTTTGTGGAGCAACCGTAAGTTGATTGTGAAGACAAAGATGATGGTATACGGTGGTATGGTATGGTATGAAAGCACAAGCCTGATCCAGGCAAAGTTCCACACAGCCAGAGACTGCACGTGGTCGAAGATACTGTCAGGTTGCCCACGCCTAGACAGATATTAGAAAGGAAACAATATATAGAGATGGTAGTGAGACTCCAGCCTATTTTAGCATACAGCTCACTACCTCTGGCCAATCCATTTAGCACGGTGTTAGCCGAACAGTACAAAGTACTGCACGATTGCACATCCGTGCATGTATACGATGCGTGCGTATTGATTGCTTTCGTGTTCGTTACTGTAAGCTCGATCATTCACAAAAGACAAGCGGAAGCTGAATGCTTTCCATTTAAGGAGCATTCGCCGTATCTGGAACATATTGTGGTTGGACAAATTAACGAATGCTGAATTGCATGTTCACTCTACTACGACAGCGCCACCTAAGGTGTCTTGGTCACGTCGACAGAATGGCAAATGATCGCATTCCAAGAGATGTACTCTATTGTGAGTTGCAATCAGGAAGTCGACCATTGGGCAGACCGCACTTGCGGTACAAACACATTTGCAAAGGCGACATGAAGTTGTTGGCATTGACCCTAAGAGTTCGGAAGAACTTGCTCTCGACCGCGCACATTGGGGAGGCACTGTTTAAGGCGTCGACCGTAAGCTGGAGAAGAGCAGATTTTGCTTTCAGTTGGTGTTATTACATCGTTCGAGTACTGTCTATCGCTGTGAGCGGTGCGGACGTATTGTTCCTCACGAATCGGACTGTTTAATCATTTTAAACGCTGTACAGCTTGAAACTATCATGCGCTTGTGATGACTATATATGGTTGACATCGATTGAACAAGGTAAACAACAACCCTTAGCTCTCTTATTGAAATTGATCACGTTAAATTGTTTGTAGTGATGATACGCTATATTTCCGACACTCGTTTCAAAAGTCTGTAGATCGAGTTGTAGAAAAAGACTGAGATTTTGCTAGTTTGGTGTGAAATGAGGGGGAATTATCAGAGAGAATATTATTAATCACTGGTGTTGTGGGCAACACATTGTTTTCTCGTTGTTCATTGTACGAACCCTATTGCCCAGTGGCTTCCAAATATAATATCCCTATTCGGTCCCTTTTCTCTGACTAGCACCCATGGTCTGTCTTTATCAGATTAACGGTTGTTTGATTATTTTTCACTCTTAAATGTTGCACTTTCTGTAGGTGATGATCTACATTAAATTATTCCGATCTTTTACGAAATCTTTCCGAATGATAAATGTTTTTGTGGAGAATTTATGTTTGTCACGGATTCTGTTGTCATTATAATTTGACTTTTTATTAATTTAAAAAATCCGGACATACTGCTTAGTAATCAGTTATCTACTTAATTGCATTTTCCGATATTCAGCAGAGGAATTTTTGTACTCTATCATGTTCATATTTCCCGTATTTGCGTTCTACTGTCTTTTGAGCAGTTTACTTGAGCAATGGTTCAGTTTTCAATCAATATGTACACTGATTCCTACGAAAATTTGTCAAAATCTCGCTGATTATCCATTTCCCGTATATCTTAATATGCATGGACATCCTGACAGTATCTACAACCAGTTACAGTCTAGGACTGTTTGGCAGTTTGCCTAATTGCTGGTTTATCGTTTCATATATCATACCCCGACACCTTATCGTTGACGTTTTTCATTACATATTACATCTGTTAAACTTTAACTATCTTTGCTGATTTGGGTTCCGAAATCGACCAGTCGAACAGCACCTGATGGGTGAAAAGGGCCCGTGATTCCACGCTAGGACTTTTAAATCCACACACAACCTTTTACGATAGGAGTTTATTGAATATGCCTGGGTGTTGCTGTTGCCGACCATGGGTGTACATCCCAAGCGCATGGCTGTTTTGTGCTCCACCGCGTTTCAAAGCACTAAGCAGTCCAATTCGACTCGATTTCTTCCTGCAGTACCAGGCCGATCGGCAATGGTTGCTCGTTGACGGCATGATCTACGCTGGGCATCTTAGAGCAGTAGTATCTGCACTTGAAGACGACGCTTTACACAGTGCATTCAGCTATTTACGTGAATTAGTTATCAGAATACTGTAGATAATGTGTATGGAGGGTTCACTGACACTTAATCGCCAGACATTTAATCCCCAAGCCACTTAATCCCCAGTTTGTTAACTTGTGAAGAATGCAGAATACGTTCAAATGAATTTATTTAGCATGAGAGATATGCAATTGATTTTAAGAACATCAATCTTTCCATAGTTGAGTATCGCTAGTTCACATATTTTTCGTTGCATGGCTTGGCATAGATGAAAATAACATCCAGTCACTCTTGCGGATGAGAAGTTTGAGCGAAATGCATTCATAGCTGCACTTTCAACGTTAGTTAAAATGACATCTGGTGCTGCATTCGGCGCCATATCTCTCAACACACTAAGCAACTTATTATATGTAATTGCTGTTTTGTTTTGTTTTGTAAAAGACAGTAAATTGCTGGTGGTGTGACGCCTTCAGCATATTGAAAATGTATAGTGTATAACTGGTAGAAAAGCGAAGGTACAACCTTGAACGTCCCATCAGCAAATCAGTGCACCGATCACCGAAGATAAAAATCTTGCATCGTCACTATGTTCTTTAGAATCGTACAGCAAGAAATCTTAGTATATGTTTGGAACATCAAACATGGCGTCACTTGGGAGGGACGGGAGAGTGCATGTTAGGTCTTTTCTTCTTATAATGTTTTGATGCCTGTTGAGTGTCCGCGAGATAGCACTTTTTTGAGGTAATGCCATTAGAGTGCCTAATGACAGACCGAATGTGACCGAAATCCGTGAGGCATAGTGGGTTGCATTAATTTCTAACATTTTTTCCTTCATTTTAGCCACCGCATTTTTCTCCAAAACGTTTTCTTTGTTGCACTCGTGATTGTGAAGTGCGAAATTACGTACGATATCATCGTTAGATGTAACTAATCTCGTTCTACACTTGTGTGTGACAAACTTACTACATTCCCAATTAATATTGCCATTATTTGATTGCTTCTCGAACCAAAACTCGTTTCCCATGTAGATTAATGTCCTTCAACCTTGGCTACTTGTACCATATTCAAGAGTCATTACACACATTTAAATATCTTCTTATCTTAAATACCTTCCCTGTGGATGAAGTGACGGGACACCATATGGAGATACTAAATACAACAAGCTCTCCGGTTTTCACAATTTAGCGTAATCTACCCAGAAGCTATTTTTATTACTCGGTTGTTTCTTCTTGAATTTCTCGAATATACCATCGCTTTTTAACCGGTTCAGGTAATGATGTCGTGATGTAATCGGTTACATTGTCAAATTCGTGGCTTATAACATACGAGCATCGTGCGTGATAGCTTGATATCAAGCAGAACTATGGGGATCAAAAAGTTTAAACGTAAAAGTCAATATCGGTTTTTTTCGTATTGAAAATTTCGGCAGTCATTGGCGGTTGCGTGTTCGAGGGAAATTAATGCTGTCGGGAAAATTAAGGGTTCAACAATCTTCAGTGTTCAGAGAATTTTTTGCTATATTCTAATCCAGCATTACTTAGTAATAACTATTTTGTTTAAATAACGTAACCCTCAAAATGCGAACTTTTTGTCATCAGAATCGGGATGTTTAATGAAAGACTCGTATAGTGGCATTTTTGTTTAATGCATGAGCTGGTTTGGCCTTCAAATTAGAAGACGCTCCGTGGAGATGACGTCGATTAATAGTTGTCGAGAGGCTAGTGCCGTTGTTTCCTAAGAAGCGGGACCTGAGCTCCGAGTTGCAAACGTGGTGTTGCCACCGAGCGTGAGTAATCCTTCGCAAAAACGTTGGTCGAAGACCTCCAGCTTCCGAAGATCTGCGCAAACGATCCCACATTTGATCGCCTAAAGCAGTGCCCTGCTTACTGAGGTGGAATAGATCCGTCCCTTTAGGCTCAGGCTTGAATCGCCTCTATTCCAGATGTACTTAATTCTGGTCAATTCCAGTAGTCTTTTGGCAATGCTGGACGTGATATCTTTCTCTGTCCCACTCCCAACAATTATCAAACTTCATAGGTAGTTGAGCTACTCAGCGTTATCGAGAACAAGATTGTTTATAAAAGTGTGGTAGATCCCACGGACAGTCCTGAAGAAGCACTTTACACTTCCGCGGTGAAAAACTAGCCCATACTGAGCTACTTCCTTGCCATCATATCCAAGGCCTGGTAGATAAATGCCGGATCTTCACCAAGTAAGACAATATCATCCAGATCCATAACACGTCCACCTGGGACGAGTTCAACCCTAATCGTGGCGAAACTACTAAATGTACTCCTGAGAACGTCCTCGATGGCAAAGTTCATAAATAATGGAAAGATTGGATAAGCTTGTCTTACGCATGTAGTGGTGTTGAATGGCAATGAAGAGCTACCGTACGCCCCAACCCTCCCTATCGAACCGGAGTTTGAGTTCCTCAGGATAGCGACGTATTTCCGTGGGATTCCATTGCGAAGTAAGAAGTTTTTAATGCGGACCTGTCACCCAATCAAAAGCGGCTCGGATATCCATAAACATCGCTATGCTTCGTCGCCGGTATTGGTATTCATGTTCCAGCAAATGACGCAGAATGGAGATCTCATCTACACATCCATGCCCTGGACGAAAACTAGCTTCCTTTTTGTGGGAAGTGACCTCCTTTATTGAAATAAGTTATCGAAGATGGATAGAAACCAGTATCTCAGTTGTCATCGGGATAAGGCATATTCCGGGGTAGTTGTTTCATTCGTTCCGTGCTCCTTTTTTGAATTACTAGGGATTCACTCCATGAGGCAGGTACCCTCTCGCCCATCAAAACCTTTGTAGAAGACTTGACCCATTCTGTTGGTTATAATTTGCCCACCGGTCATTAATCGCTATATAGATAACTGATAAGTTCTTTGCTCAATCCACCCTCTTCTTATCATAATATGAAGGTCAATCGAGGCCAAACTGCGCTTGTTCTAACGTTCATTACCTGGTTTGCACAGGCATTGAGGGCACCCAATAGAATATTAACTACGTCATTTACACTCACTTTTCTCAACCACTGGTCGCTTGCGTGTCAATTCATCCATGTGGCCAACCATCCGTTTTGTTACGTAAATGGTAAGGAATAAAACTTGCGTCTATCTTAACTAGGCACATCCCATTGTACCGTTTGTCATTTCGACCTGATTTTTCAATCGATTTCGGGCTAACCCGCTTACTTCAAACTCACCAAGTATAGATGGTTTTACTGACCTTGACGAATATTTTTCAATAGCGGATGACTTTATGTTTCCGAGGATGGTTTCACTCGAACCGTTCACATGCCATTGTTGCGAAGGCGCATTTATTGTGGGTTTGTGATTGTTTTAGTCGGTTGTTTCGGTGCCTCCTTCTCTCTGGTTCTGTGCCCGAGGGTAGTCTTCTGCATATCATCCGAAAGCTCGTAAGTAGCACTCATTGCTAATGCACCCATCACCTCCACAGATCGGTAACCACACATTTTTATTGCTGAAAAACAGCTGCTGCATCCAATGTGTTCTTTATTCAATAAATGACCCAAAAAGTTTTGGCACTGGCTGGTTATAACCTTGCTTGAAAATTGATTCTTTGGAATCGTACCCACCTTATCAGCGTATTGTGTTCAACAAGTAAGATTCTTTAAATTTCCTACGAAGCTAGATTGTCAACCCTTAACATAAACACGTTCTATGAGCATCGGGTCGCAGCGTAAAATTAGAAAAATTTGAGAAAATTGATTTCCTAGCCCAAGTAGTAATTGGCACCAGGCACGAAAAACCCCATTTTTCCGACACTCCTTTATCGATCTGATCGCTTCATTTGCCTCACCTGAACTAACGCCGATGTACTGCCTTCGTAATCTTGACTTTCTAGCAGATTATTTCCATTCGTGAAGTTAGTTCACGTGAGTGATTGCTATTGATTTTCTTAATTAAATCACTCCAATTATCTATTCAAAATTTCCTTTTGTGTGTCCGAGGCTGAAAATTAATCGCGACTCGCAATCATGAATCGAGTTTCTCACGCTTAAGAATTTCAATCAGCGAGATTTCAGCTGTTCTTATGCTTCCAGCGTAGTGTGGTGTACTGTCATTTGTATTCAAAATAGTTCCTTCTTATCCACGTGGAAAAATTCTCTTTTTAATCTCTTATATACTATGATATGCCCTAATTGTGAATTGAATTTTGGGATGAAATAAATATTCTCTGGTACAGTGGGATGCACTCGTTGACCCAATGACCATCATTTTCGAACCTAAAGCCATTCCGAGTTCAACATCTACATGTATTAAGAAATGTTAGAAACCGATCATTTAGTATTTTCCAGAAAAAAATTCTCACAGTGGGCTAAACCATTTTTGGGTAACATGTCACATCTGACATAAGCTTCCTCGGACCAACGGTGCTAGTAAGAACATGGAATGTGATTAAGTAGCATTCCACCAATTACGTCTAACTGGTCTCTCTCGTATAGCCTATTCAACTCTTAGGGGTGCCAAATCGTGTATTCATAGTGTGAACACGCTAATGGTCAATTGACACTGGCGCACGTGTAACTGGTATTCTGATGACTAATACTGGTCCAGATCTACTCTGTGGTGAGTTGCAATTAGGAAGTCGACCATTAGGCAGACCGCACTTATGGTACAAAGACGTTTGCAAAAAAGATATAAAAGCTCTTGGCATTGACCCGGCGAGTTGGGAAGAACTTGCTCTTGACCGCTCACATTGGAGGTATTGTGTAAAGTGTCGTCTGCAAGCTGGGTAGGAGCAGATACAGCTCTTGGCTGCTGATTGCAGATCACGCCGCCGGCGTGCAACTGACGCCCTACAACCGAGTTCTGTCTATCGTTGCCAGCGCTGCGGGAGAGATTGTTCCTCCCGTGCCCGACTGTTTAGTCATTCAAAAAGCTGTAAAACATGCAAATTCACGCGATTGTGGTGTACATCCATGGTCAAAATCGACCGAAGGAGGCCAACAACAATACTGGTCTAGAAGGTGAACGATGCTGTCGTAAGCTACGCCGCAGCTCAACCTGAACAGCTATTGTGATTAATAACATTATTGATGCTCCATTAAATTGTGTACTTTGCTACGACTATCTAGAAAGGAAACGTGTTTATTAAGAATCCAGTTGGCGTCTTAGAATATCACTCTTCTACTCGTGTTACAATGTACGACTAAATAGATAACTACCATACGTATGTCATGTCAAAGGCGTTTCCGAAAGGATAAGTAGAATGTTATACGAATCCTTAGTGTGGGTGACACATACGATAAGTCAGTCTTGATACACCTCAAGGTAAAGTTACATTCAGTTAGCTCTATCGATTGTAATTTATAGGATAAGTGTAAAGATTGCGCTGCTATGCATATAGGAAAGATAGCTAAGGAATTTCATATTAGGATTTAACAGCACAAGAATCGCTTAAAGGAACGTCTACAGAATGATGGGGTCAGCCAGACTCGTCGAGGGGATTAGTGTTTGATGAATGTGTCAGGCACCAACCAATATGTAAACCTTGACGACCTAGATGTACTGCGGAGCAATGTAAAGTCTTCAATTAAACACTTGCATGCCGAGCAAATAGAAATCAAGAAAGCTCGTAGACAACTCAATCGAAGATCTTCACGATTCGGCTGTCAGCGCTGCAATCTTATATTTATTTATTTATTTTAAAACCAGCTATCGAAATTCATATTTGTTATAAAGTTTAATTCTTCGCAAGACAGCCACAATGTGTTAGGAAAGTAGGCTCATTGATCTATCCGAAACGTATATTGATAACAAATTATCGATCAAAATATATTGATCAGCACCTGGCGACTTTTAACAGCCAGACACCGATTGTGGCATACAGGTGCTGTTGATGTCAGCGTTTCGCCGCTTGACCAATAATTACTCTTCGTTTTATTTTGTTGAAAGAACCTTGCCTAACAACTGTTTCAAAAGAAGCATGATTTACTAATTTATCACAAATTCAGGACCGACTTAAAATAAAGCTGATGAAGGTGGGTCGCCTGAAACACAGGCGAGATCATTCAAATGTTGATCAAATACTAATTACGCTTCACAAGCCTGGACCACATGGCTTCCAAAAAACATTTCACTATTGGATCGCATATATCACCGAGCCTCAAAGTTGATCATTGGGCTCGAAAACCTACCATTCGCTGACCGATTAAGTAAACTGAAGCTGACGACACTTGCACAAAGAAGACTGCGAGCCGACCTCTTCCTCACATTCAAAATCCTTAACAGTGTTTCCCACCCTTTGGATATACTATTTCACCGACGAACATCCAGCAACAACAGCGGTCACAACTGCAAGTTGGAAATACCCCACTCCAATCAGAACTGCCGCAGGTATTTTTATTCTGTGCGTATTTGTTTCGCTTGGAATTCCCTGCCAGCCATTTTGGTAAGCTCAAACACTTTTTCTATATTTAAATTAAAACTAGACGATTTCCTGAGAGCCAATCCAAATTATGCCCCGAACTATTTATAATCTATCGTTACCAGAATTATTTTGATTTTGACATTTTTCTACACACATATACACATATACACTTGTACTTATAGTTCAACTGCATGGTTATTGTAAAGTAATTGCTTTTTCAACCATGAAAACCTTGAATCTTGAAATATTTGAAAGACACGTTCTTTTTCAATTAAAGGCTTTTGTATCTTATTCATTATTTCTTGTGTAAAAAGTATTCGTTGTACCATGACCAGTTTGAGAGAGTTTAAATGTTTGGCAATAGACATAAATAGATCTATAATACGAGTAAATATACTAATGAGACTCCTACAACTCGCAAATTTTGTGTTTTTTCTCAGCAATGATTTGGGAAATGTGTGGCAAATTTGTCCATATAAAACTGCGCTCATTGAAGGTGAACTCCCTGTGGAGAGCATCACTAAAGAGGGGCAAACAAAGCGTTAGTTGAAATGAGTGATTCATTTTATGCTGACTTAATTGCTGACCCCATCCTGCCTTATAAAAAAAGACTCAAAATAAGCAGGTGCAATTAACGAAATGAGTAAATCACATGCGGGCGTTTTCGGGATTTCTGATTGATTAGACAATGCCCTTTTTCGATTCATTAGCTCCGAAAACGACTTAAAAGCCGAAAACCAAACCACCAACGCTCAGGAATAATTTTTAAAGCTTTTCCATCTCGTTTGATTCGCTATAACGTTTCGACGAATTACCCACGGTATCAAAAAAGCGATATGCTTTGTTGTTTCGCATGATAAATGATCGCTGCAATGTCCGAGATCTTATCGCTCGTGTCACGATCTAGTGCGTATCGGTCGGTGTGCTGGTTAAGCGGAGGCTAAATACCAGATTTTATCAACCACATTTGTCTACTCGGATTGGGAATTTCGAATTTTCAAATTGCCAACGCAAGTGTACAATTTGGGTACAATAATCTCGCTGCTCACGACGTGAAAGAAGTTACGAGCAATCGTTCCTGTTGTCAACACTACGAAACATTTGAAAATCGATGCGGATGTCAAAATTCCGATAATAAATCTTTTCTTTTTATTTTCTGTTATTTGTTCAATTATTTTGCGATATATAACAGTCGAAAACGGTTGTAAAATTGGCGAGACTTTGTCAGTCTCCCGTTAAGAATATTCTTTTGAAATTGATTTCACGTTCAGTATTTCTTCGAGTAGTTTTCGATAGTTGTACACACTAATGGATTGATCTAACAGCAGAAACACAAAAGTGATTCCAAGATTCAAGATATACGGTTGAAAACGCAATTAACTTTACAATAACCATAGAGTTTCGATTTGAATTTCGATAAACTGTTTGAGCTTACCAAATCGGCAGGTAGGGAATTCCAAACAAAGCAAATACGCACCGAATAAAAATACCTGCGGCAGTTCCCTTTAAAGTGTCGTATTTCCAACTTGCAACCATGAACACGGCTGTTGCTGGAAGTTCGAAGGTGGAATAATGTGTCCAGGGGGTGGGAAACAGAATTAAGTATTTTGCACGAGAGGATGAGTTCACCTCGCATTCTCTTAGACTTTTGCATATTCAACAGCATTTTATTTTCGGATGACCAGTTGCACAAAGCATTCAACTCGTTTTACAACAAAATACAATCATCAGCATTGCTGATTTGCCTCCATACTTTTATATTGTGAGCAAACAGAACCATCTTACTATCTTTAGGTATTGGCAAATCGTTCATATTGATTAGGAACAGTATTGGTCCAGGCACTGATCCTTGTCGAACATCGCTAGTGACATCGATTTTCTTTAATAATAGGCCGTCCACACGAACTCCGATGTGTCTGTTGCTGAGATATTCACTTATAAATTCATATAATCTTCCAACAATAACTTGTTTCTTTAGCTTGTTCAGCAGTAAATTATGATCAACTTTGTCGAAAGCTTTAAAAATGTCCAGGTAGCACGCATGAATACAGCCACCCGCATCTACAACCCTCGTCCAATCGTCTAAGCTTGTCAGCAAATTTGTTACTCAAGAGCGATTTCTGCGAAATCCGTGTTGTGCAACTGTCAAAGGTTCGTTCGTTTTCATATGTTGCACTATTTCTGCGGTTTTTATTCGCTCAAAATCTTTTGATACCGAAGACAGTAATGTCCCTGTCTGCAATTTCCAATAAACGAATGAAAAGCAGAAAATCAACGGAGGATGCACATAAATAACGACCCGTCGTAGATGGATAATTTTTGTATGGGTAGATCCGTCGTAGCAAAGTTTCAGATAAATAACCAAAAATCACGCCGATCGGATGAAAATTATGAAAGCTATATTTGACAATGTCGTCGCATTTTAGATTTTCTGTTTACGCAGAACGCCGTGTGTTCTTTGGTTCATTTTGCGCATTTAAATTATTACAATCTGATTGTACAACTGCTCTGCACTTTAAACTACATTCTCACCTCGCGACGCGAATATTGGTTAGTTTTTTTTAGAAATTAAGACGGTTAAAGTAATTTCTGAAATCTGTTTTTGACCTTCCATTGCCAAGGCTTTTCTTTGGATTTGAGTGACTTAGGCAAACGAGTGTTCATGAGTAACTGTCAAAAAGATCAAAAAGCAAGAGCATGTATGGTTCTAACTCTCGCGGTCGTCCGGAGAAAATGACTTGCGCCATTTAATCTGAAGTTCTACGTTTGAAACCTACCGCTGTCGTACATATTGCGAATATTTTAACCAAAACTATTTCCCCACCATGCACGGGTGTTAAAAGAATAAAGACGACCAAAGTAGTGTGTTGCTCACATCCCCTGCACTTACACACCAGTACTGGTTTCTGGTTGTTTGCCGTCATCCGGTGGAGACAGTAAGATCAAGTTCAGTGAGCCTTGAAACAGTGGCGAAGTGGTAAACAAAGTTATGCTTGTATGCCACTGTTATATATGGTTCGTACAACGAACCACGATGTTCAAACACAGAATCGTAAAGTGATTATTGGTCAAGCACTCAAGGCGCTTATGGATGACCAAAGTAATGTGTTGCTCATATCCCCTACACTTACTCACAACAGTTAGAAAATTGACTGCATTCTTTATCAGTGGATAAAATCATATAATAGAGGTGGAAGGCGAATCTGGGCGCGCAAGTCACGAGCTTGCGAATGCTAAAAAGTGCACTACCTCGCGGCACAACATAAGAGAGCAGGAAATTCCTAAACGACAGTCTACCATAATCGCAAACCAACAAAAATATGGGTTTAAGAAAAATTTCATGTGAATGACCCGAGCAACATCATCTTCAGAAACACGAGCAGATGGGCATCGTCACTCATTATTGAATGATATGCAATTCGTCAAAGACCCTGTACGAAGCCTAACGTGTTGATGGCTTGAAGAGAACTGGTTTGCACGAAATTGACTGACGAATTATGATCATCGCGACAGTCAGGTTAGACAGATTGAAAACACTGTTAGGATTACCTTATTTGCCTATAAAGCACGATGGTGTGTGCTATTATTGGTCATAGTTCCAAAGGTTTTGACCAATCGGCGCCATCTACATTGTAAATGTGGAAGTGGAACTTAGTCGGTTAGAGGGTGCTAAACATGGGTGTGTGCGTGACGTGGTTAATTTCCTGTCGAAGCCCGACGAAATTATCGCATCCTCTCACATCAATGTACAGCTTCATTCGATGGAAACCAGTCAGGCAGCTGACGCGCAAGCGACAACTGCCTGAAAAGGAATAAAATATCTAATCAACTTCAAATTTGTCTAGGAAAGGGATTTGAGAGTTAAGATGCTGACGACCCGCTCATTTGCATTCCAAATGTGTTCATGTTCCGTATATATAATACTGGCATTTACATTGAAAAGTAACTCAATCAAAACGGATATAAACAAACGATCAACATGCCTCATCGGTCCCTACGTCTAAAATTAGCTCATTGGCATGAATTTCAATCACAAGCACACCCCACGAAGGGGTTCGTGCTTTTTACACTTATCAGGTAGAGATATTAGTATCAGGATCCGCATGCGCTTGAAATATTTGTATAATGCTAAACAAGTTACGTTTGTATGGTACTGTTGAATAAGGCTGGTATGATAGACACGTCCAGGTTCGCGTTGGCAGCACCTTCCCTTGAAAGATAGACGTCACAAGTGGAGTTCCGCATGGCTCGGTGTTTGGACCTCTTCTATTCTTGGTGTACATGAACGATAAAGTAGAGGATATTGGATGTATCTTGATACTGTTTGCCGATGATATTTAAATATGGAAACGTGTCAGGTCTGTTAATGACTGTATGAGATATGTGCACCATATTTCGTTCGTCCCAGTCAAATGAGTTCCCATTTAACCCTGCGAAATGTAAAATGCTGCGGCTTCGAAAATCTCTGCACAACAGCTTGACACGCAAGA
>JACCGJ010020533.1:0-16064 GCA_013407085.1 Atriophallophorus winterbourni
GTTCTCACTAAAGAGACGGCGGCTGCGAGGTGACTTAATAGAAGCCTTCAAGATTCTAAAGGGTCTTACAGGTGATAATATTACTGAAATCCTTAAACTTGCACCTAAAGCAGCTACAAGAGGTAATTCCATGAAACTTCTTAAGAGTAGGCCCAGGTTGCTGGCACGTGAGCACTTTTTCAGCAACCGTGTGGTCAACTTCTGGAACCAGCTCCCAGATTGTATAGTAAGCCTCCCAAATGTGTTGAGCTTTGAAAGGGAATTAGACGTTAAATGGTCTATCATATTTCCGCATATTGTCTGATAAAAAAACTTTTTAAAAAAAACGTATTTTTACATTTTTATCATATCTGTCTAGGCCTGGACAACCTGACAGTAAATTAGCCCACATGCAGTCTATGACTGTGTTTCACTTTACCTCAACTAGGCTAGTGATTTCATACACCACACATTGTTCACGCATATTATTGCATTGTTTCCTGAATAGCTGACCTCTCACCGTGCTGGTGAAGAGAAACCATACCTTACTTTCCAGATATTCGGAAACAAGAACGTGTGAAAAGTACGAACTGTATACTCGATATCGAAAAGCCGGGTGTTCAACCGCATACCGTCGAAGGAAATCTGGGCGCATGATTGACTTTTAGCCACCTTCAGCCCTGTGCAACTTGAACTTGGACTTGAACTTTTAGCCACCTTCAGACCTGTGCAACTTGAACTTGAACCATATTTTTATAATGTGTGAATAAAAAAATATGCCTTGGTAAACGCAGGCATGTAAATCATCATCAGATTTTCAAAATATATACAAAAGAATAAAACAAGAATTGTAAAAATGACCTTAAAATGCGGAATTTTAAAACATTTTTCCGTTTATGCACGGAATGTAAATTTACAGTGGGTAAGAGAGATAAATTTTTTGGCTTGATGTCACATTGTAATGAAGTTTCATCTACGTTCCATAATGATATATAAATTGGAAGCATGCGAATTATCTGATTGCGAAAATTGAAATAAATTTTAGAGGAAGAGTTATGAAAGATAATATACTTGTCACAGTAGAAGTTAAAACCACTACCCTTGCAGTCGTGAGGTCGCAGGTTCGAGTCCCGGTGGCGAAATTATTTGCTGTAAATAATTCGTCATCGGATTTAAAACTCATCATTTCTTCCAAATAGCGTTGTCTAACTTCTATATCCCTTATCTCAATTTCAATTTTGTCCAAAGCGACAGAAGTTCAAACAAACAAATGGCTGATAATTGTTAATAAAAATAAATAAATAAATAAAATAAATGCCTACTAACAAACTACAAGTAATAGCGGGTGCAGTGCTCAAGGAAAGTTCCAGCTCTGATGAGCTGGATCCATTTTTGATACGTTTCCTAATGACACTTTCACTAATGACTCTCCCCACAGTTCCTTTTCTCAATCTCTGCAACCATTCGTGCACCGTTTCGCTGAACCAGCAGAGGCAAAACTCAACGAAATGGAAATGAAAAGAAAATCAAGGGAGCGGATAAAATGGGAGAGGGAGATTGCTTTGGAAGAAATCGAAATTAAGATAAGAGAGATAAAAGTTAGAAAATCCTATTTGGAAAAAATGATGTGTCTTCAATCCGATGGCGAATAATTTTTAGAAAAGAATTCCACCACCGTGACTCGAACCTGCGACCTCAGGACACTTAGGCGAAGCACATGACCAATACACCACTAGCTCACTGACGCATTGTCTAAATTAAAAGTAGTTAGATAGACTTTTTATTTCAATTCTACACCCCTTTTTAGCCTAGCCAAAATTGGTTGTGGAGATAACGTTTACCCAGAAATACTGTCAGGTTTGCCTCGTAGTTTTGGTTCATTCTTGTTACAGCTCGCCGCAGCCATGGAAAATATGTCTTACTTGGTCCGAGTCCCGGAAGCAATGGAACAAGCCAGAGCTTATATTGAATCGGAAAACCTTCTCGATGCTCATAAAATGTTTGTCTAATCGTTTGTTTGTTGAAATATGATTTGCAGTGTGCAAGAATTAGAGGGTATTCGTGATGAACTCATGTCCGAAGTGTATCGTGAAAACTCTGCAGGGGATATTTTGGTACGTGGCGCAGTTGTATGTTACTCTACTTTCAGACCCTGCGAACGTATTTCACTGGGGTGAACGAGTTAAACGCGCTGTTTCGCAATAAAATTCAATTAATCGGGTCGCGGTTCACGAGCGCTGTGGTGACCCAAAACCGGTTTCTTGTGGATTGCGTGCGTGTGATCGATAGGGAAGAACGGTGTGTACTTTAAGACCAATGTATTGTTGTGCTCACATCCCCATCCATTACACGGCAATACCGGTTTCTGGCTGTTTGCCATTTGTCATTTAATTTTTCATTGTGTTCCGGTTTTCTTTTCCACAACCTATCAATGTCTAGTCTCAATCTTATATATATATATATATATATATATTTCCACAATCATTTAAAAATGAAAAAGTGCCACCCTTTGGGTGTGGGCGTGATACTACCCGGTTGCCCAGGCCGAAGTAGAGGAGTTGATCTTGAGGACTCCCACCTCAAGCCTTTGGCCCGAAAGCCTAACCCGCAAGGCAGCGGAGCGAGATTAAGGATCGCACTTATCGGGGCCGCACCTATCGGGGCCGGATACTGTACAAGCCATTCGCGAGGTAGAGACCAAGCAGGGACTCCCGACATCATCCCAACCAGTCGAGCCGGTGATCCTTGCGGATTCATACGCCTCTTCTGGTATACAATGTCCGCGAGGGACAAGGAGACTGTGTTTGTCTGGTTTCTCACCATTGACCAACCTGGTATGAGTAACTCTGAAGATGCCACGAAGACATCACCCAGTATAGCTCAATGGATCAACGAGGCACGCAAGCCGCTGCACTACGTCAAGGTCCAGTCTCTTGGAACCTGTTTCTTCCATATAGTTATTGTAACGTTGAAATCTTTTTCAACCATAAATCTCGAATCCATTGAACAGTGGTTTTGAAGAGTCTAACTTGGCTTACCAGTTTCTGCTGTTTCCAGACTAACCGAACCCAAATTTCGTGTATCCACCTGATGAGAGCAAACTACTAGAAACAGCTTGTGGGCGTGAATAAATCGGTTATTCTGTGCCAAGTGCTCTACGGGAGGATTAGTTGGCTTCACTGATGTATTCAATTATTATCACAGGCGAGATAGTTGTAGATTGATATCCAGTCACATATCCACCTTCGAACGGCGTAGACAGTACGGAGTCTCAGGGCGTCGACATTCTTTAACATAGCTGATAGCTAGGATTTCATACGACCAACTCGACGCTGAAGCCAATGACCGTTAGAGTTGAGGACAAGTTTCTTAAGTGCTGAGTCTGTTTTTCGTTGAATGTGACCAAACCACTAGTCTTCGACGTTGGATGTACACGGAGAGTGGATGTCTTCGGCCTTAGAAAATATACTAGGTGTCAGGAATTTGAGTATAGCTTTATTTACAATGTTTATTAAAATAATCTTGATAAGAAAGCTGTATCGTTTATCGGTCGGTAGTTCATGTTTAAGTGTTTGGAGCTAGATTTGTATCTGGGTATAAATAAATAAATAAATGTTTTATTCTTGGATCTCCAAGGCATCATCAATAATTAACAAATTGTTTGTCTACACTAAGCACGGATGTGCAATCGTGCAGCACTTATGTGATGTGCGGCTAACATCGTGCTAAATTGATTGGCCACGGGTAGTGAGCTGCATGCTGAAACACACTGTAGTCTCACTACCATTTCCTGTCCTTTTTCATCATATCTGTCTACCGTGCAAAAACTTAGTATTCTCTACGGAGAGGTCCATTTTAGTACTAAGAAGTACAAGTAAAAACACATTATTTCTATCCCTTCTGTTGCTGGCCTCCTTCGGTCGATGTTAGACATAGATGTACATCACAATCGCATGAATTTTCATGTTCTACAGCTTTTTGAATGACGAAACAGTCTTTCTATGTACACTTTAAACGAACTTCAGCAAGCTGTTGCTTTGTAGCAGTTGAAACTGACCTTCACGTCGTTGTGTAGTTTTAAGATGCCCATCTGTTCTTTTTTCTTCCTCATATCTGTCTAGGCTTGGGCAAGTTGACAGTATCTCAGCCTACGTGCAGTCTCTGACTGTGCGGCACTTTGCTTGGATCAGGCTTGTGCTTTCATACCATACCATACATTGCGTCCGATACCTGGTTGGTATATTAAGCGCGTTCGATCAGATTACGCTTTGCGAATATGTAAATTGACAAAAAAGCTTGCAAACAAGGTGTTTATCGAGTTTACTTGTCATAGCATTACTGGGATCACTGATTTTCCTGTCGAATAAACGAGACATAATTGGACCACATATGATGCAAACCAATCGAATGATTCTAATACATTTTTAGATCCGAAAAACACTGAGACAAAACTAGTTTATATATATTCGATGAGACACTGCAAGAATTATTCGGTACTGATAGGCGTGGGATCAACTAAAATTGGCGATTTACACCGATAACACCTGTTTATTGTGTTTTCATTTTCATATACTACTTACTAAATACAAGTAACGAAATCATAACATTTTTGTATTGGTGTGCATAAGACGATCAGAAAAGTAGGAATGTATACAAGTAAGAATACAATTATCACAGAGGCTAGCAAAGAGCATTACATGGATCAAACCGTATAGATACCTTGTTCAACTTGTTCACAAATAGTCTTGACTCGGTTGAGAAAGAATTCAAAATTGAAAGGCTGGTTGGATGCATAAAAAGGATTTTTGAGCACATAGTCGGTGTACGCCTCATACACCCCACGCAGCGATTCACGACACGCTGGAGGTAATTTTGTATCGGTAACCAACAGAAACTTGACACCAGTATGGGACTCGAAACAGTGAATGCGACACATATCTGTTTCCAAAGTCTTGATTCCCGAATTCCAGACGCGCGGGGGTTGTTGTGACTTGTCCGAGCTCTCCGAGGTGATGAACGAAGATTTGGAATCACTCACGGGGCTGAGCATGCGAGCCATTTGTTGTAGAGGCTGCAGCATACTAGCCAATTTTATTCGTTCGTTTGACTTTAGCCGGGGAAGTGCGAAGCGAATGGTGATTGGGAAATTGGCCGGGTCCGATAAAACCTGCAATAACAAGTGGAGAGGATTCCTCACTAACATCTTAGTGAAATAATTTAGCTTAGATGTACGATGGGGAAGGAAAACCCTTATCTCAAACCTTAAATGCCTTGTGGCTACATCTAATCATGGAAAAGGCTTTGGGACTCAACCTCGAGGAAAAATCCGGAGCCGGAGCAGCATATTGTTCTCCATATTGAACTGCCCTGGCGTTCATCTCAACGCACAAAAGGAGAGGACACTCCGTTCCGCTTCTATGGATAATAACACGGGAAACAACAGATACCAGTTATGGCTCGAAAGGCCTAGAGCTCAGCGCCTGGGGCTGCTTCCGACGGTGGGAGAGATTTTTAGGTCTCATTGGACGGCTACCGCCCGCCTCAAGCTGGATAGCCACCAGTTAGTAAGGTGCTATCACGCCACGGGCTGCTATTCTCGTTGGGTGCATGGGAATTAGGAATCAACTGACAAGCGGACTGTATTTTACCGCAACAGCGAAATGAATTACTAAACAACAAAGGTCAGCTCTGAAATTGGGAACCTGGAACGTCCGGTCCATGCTCACAGGATTTCATGACGACGTCTCGAATATCAGTGGCGTAAGAAAATCTGCTGTGATTAACAATGAGCCAAAAAGGCTGAATGTCGACGTGGCCGCCCGCAACTGACGACCTTACCGGACACTGGTTATGCTAATAGAAAGAGCTACACATGTTGGAAAGGAACGGGTTCCGATGAGCTTCTGACTTCTGGAATTGGGTTTGGCGCGAAACAGCCTACTAAAGCCGCAGGCAGGAGCGAACGGATTTGGACTCAAATCTGGAGTGCATTACTGGTACCATTACGTTGGTCAACGTTTATGCTCTGCTCGCATGCTGAAAAAGACGCTTTTTATCAAAACCTCACAACAGTCTTCCGCAAGAGGTGGTGCAGATTACGAGTCTTGGCAAAACTTTCTCGGAAAGTTCGGATTAGGTAAAACCAATGAAAAGGAAACGCCTATTAGAACTGTGCACACGGTTCAGTCATTGTGTCAGTAACAATGTCTTTCAAACTCGTTATTTCGTTCCACTCTGGGATGAAGGGCTCAGTCCATTTTAACGGTTCCAGTTCAGAAGATATTGAAATTCACCGAGGCGTCAAACAAGGGTGTGTTCCTGCTCCCACGCTTTTAGGACGAGAACAGAAGGCACATATCTACATATGGCAAGCTTTCAACCCGAACCGGTTGAGAGCACAAACCAAGATACGGGATGTGCTAATCCATGACCTGCCATTTGCCGACGATGCAGCCATTAATGCAAGCATCCGTCGTATCTTGAACATATCGTGGATGGACAAAGTGCCTCCAGGTTGGTAGCTAGACTTAAGATAATCGAGTTCAAAATTTTCACCAGCTTGACCGGTACGGATATCGAAATCTGCAGCAGTCCCCATTTTTATATCATAAGAAAAACTGAAAAATCGATAAATTCATTATTATCTGCGCTAAGCTTTAGGACCTCACTTTCTACACATGGGTTTTTAGTAGGAGGTCTCTGCCAAAAGCCTGGTTTTAACTTTCATCTGTTTTGCAAGGCGTAGAGGAAGGAAAAGGTCGTTTTCGAAATCAAAGTCTTCTAGCTCGTCTTCGACTCTCAAATGGGCGCCTCTCTTTGATTGGCGGTGAATGTTACAACCCGATCGAAGACTTGTAAGAAAACGAATAGTGACAACAAGCAGCCTTGCTTAGCTTTGATGGGGAATGAAAAACTCTGTGACATACAACGCATGTTTATTCCGCCAAGTCATGTGTTCATCACAAGCGATTGACGATTTCATGCTTCACAGCGTTTAAAATGACTAAACCTCACGATATGGAAGGATTAATCTCCCCCGTAGCGATTATAGCGACAGACAGTACTCGGCCGACCAGTGCAGTTGCATGTTATCGAGGTGATTTACGACCAGCAACGGAAAAATTTCTGCTAAGCCCTAACTCGAAGACCACGCTTCACCGTGCCTTCAAAGTAAGCAAGTTCCTCCCAACTCGAAAGGTCAATGTCAAAATCTTTGAAATATGTTTTGCAAGCGTCTTTGCAACGAAACTCCGGTCTGCATAAAGGTCGCCTTTCTGATTTCAATTCACCATAGAGATCTTTTGGAATACGGACGTTTTCTATTCGGTGCACGTGACACAGCCAGCGTAGGCGGCGCTGTCGTGGTAGGGTGAAGATACTCTATAGACCAGCACTTCAGCATTCATTACTTTGCCTATCCACGATGTGTTCAGGATACGACGGATGCTACTTGAATGGTGGTGAGCTGCATGCTGAAACAGGCTGGAGTCTCACTACCATTTCATTTTCTTTCTCATATCTGTCTAGCCCCAGGCAACCTGACAGTATCTTAGCCCACGTGCAGTCTCAGACTGTACGGCACTTTGTCTGGATCAGGCTTGTGCTTTCATAGATACATACCATGTATACATTCGTCGTGGTATTCACGGTCAATTTACGGTTGCTCCAGGCACCAGAGTTTAAACAGGACAGGATGGCAGCTGGTCCACCAATCCCCTTATTGATATCAGTCATCATCATCAGCGCTACGGTGAGTTTCTTCATCCAAACGCACCCGATCGTTTCTCCCAGCCAGGCTTTGTGAATAAGGCGCGGTACGGTAAACGGTGAGTAGGCATTCGTAAAACATGTCCCAACCATTGCAAGCGAGCAAACATCAGCATTCCTCTCAGTCCGCGGCCACCTGGTCCTAACACCCGCTTGCAGACAGCTATATTTGTAACACGATGCTGCCACTGAATGCGAGCAATTCTACGCAGGTAACGGGTATCGAAAACGGAAAGCCTACGGACATCATCCGCTCGGATAGACCAGGTTTCGCAGCCATTAAGTAGTGTAGCACGCACCACTGCGTTGTACACCCGGCCTTTAGCATGGAGTGAAGCATCGCGTCGACGCCACAAGTGGCGAAGTTTAGCAAACGCTGCACCCGCTTTGCGAACACGATGTGAGATCTCGTCCTCGACAAAACCGCCAGCAGAGATACATCTGCCAAAGTAAACAAAGCTGTCGACCGATTCAAGATTAATATCAGTGCCTATCTAGCGGTTATCCGAAATGGTTGAACCAATATATATGAGAATATGTACCGGTTCAAGCTGACAGTTTTCGAAATTGATGACGAGAAGCGATATAGTCCATTGATCAAGGACTATTTTCATGTTCACGCTGATTGTCAAGCCAAAGTCTTTATATGCAAGCAAAAAGCCGTCCATTAACGACTGGAGGTGTTCTTAGGAATGAGCAATAATGGCTGGATCGTCGACAAACAGCAGGTAGCGGATTAGCACATCCTGCACCTTTGTATGTGTTTTTAAACGGTTAAATCTCACAAGCTTGTCGTCGCATTGAGTTCGCAGGTAAATACTTCCTGCTCTGGTTGTAAAAGCGCACCTCAGAAACAGAGCAAAGGAAGTCATACAGAGTGGTAAGAAGGATTCAACATTGTTTGACACCGGCGAATTTCAAAACTTCTGAATTGTACACGTTAAAATGGGATGAACCAATTATGACTGAGTGGAAAGACAGCGAGTTTAAAGTAGTGGAGAACACGGATGTGCAATTGTGCGGCTAACACCATGCTAAATTGATTGGCCAGAGGTAGTGAGCTGCATGCTGAAACAGGCTGGAGTCTCACTACCATTTCCTGTTCTTTTTTCTTCATCATATCTGACTAGGCCTGGGCAACCTGACAGTAATATCGCCCACGTGCAGTCTGACTGTGCGGCACTTTGCCTGGACCAGGCTTGTGCTTTCATAAATACATTCAATAAGATCGAGCATTTCGAAAAGATCATACCTGCTAAATTCGTCGAATGCCTTTGTTAAATCAATAAAAACTGCGTATAAAGGCATACATTGTTTGCGATACTTCTTAAAGTTGTCTCAGGGAGAAGATCGTGTCTACGATTGATTTTCCCCTGCAAAAGTTACATTGAGATTCGGAGTAAACTCTATCAGCTACTTCCTGTAACTACAACGTGACATTTAATTCATGTTTATCTTAAAAGTTTCGCATCATACTGGTCAACGACAGAGAAAGGCTATAGCCTCTCATCGGGTCCCAGGTAAGGAGTAATATGTGAAAACGAAACCGAGGATACAGACCGCATGATTAGCTCCTTTCTAAATAAGGTGAAACAAGACCCAACAACATACCTGAAGCACTTCACGCCCGTCTTCCAAATGAATTCCTCTAATAGGCACCTTGTTCACAGCAACCACAACAAATCCAACTTTAACTTCATCCACGGAACCAAAATCAACAACAACTCTCCCGTCATAATTTTTCATGCATAACGGTACTGGATAATCAAAGGTCTTTTCCACTTCGGAAGATGGAGTAAAGTGATCATAATAGAACTGCAGCGAACCAGATTCGCTAATCACATAAACCGAATAAACACTCATAACTGAAATCAAAGAACGATCGAAATAGACAAAGTTAGTCTACAGATATCAAAATAAAAAAAATAAGAATACTATCGAAAAAATGTAGCTAGGAATCATGATCATTGTGGACAGAATTGAACAGATAGCAAGTACTGTTTTCTTAAATTCAACGCAACCAGGACAAAATAAAATCCTAAATAGATGGTAAAGAACGGGACCCAGAAGCCATAGAACCTCTAGGAGACTAAGCAAAAACATAATGAAATGGGGTGTCTACACCTTGAATAAAACACGATTTCACTCCCACTCAGCATGATAAGTTTTTCTTGCAACACGACTTGACAACTCACACGATTAATGAAACACTAGAAGATACCTACAAGACCGCTGAACATAATTCTGAGTCATATCTCTAAGAGCGAATAGGCTCTATGATGTTTGGAAGAAGAACGAAATCCTATTTGACGGCTCAGTGATATCTACGAGCCTCCAAAATATGGCCGTTAAGATGGTCAGGACCATCCATTTCAACTAGAAAAATTTCGGCAGTCTTACCTACGACTAAGTTTCACGTAAAAAGTTCTGCTGGTGCCTTAAGGACATCTAAAAGTATAGCCCGATCATTCATAGAGGTTCACAAACTAACGCACCACACCTGTAGCATGAAAAGCAGATAAGCACAAGCGTATGAAAGCGGGCAAGCGGAATATGCAAAAGCAAACGCGCAATTCGCGCTCCAATCGAAATAGATTATCCGTATAGGAATATCTTTCATTTGTCCCAGGTCATCACATCAGAGAAATCGAGTCGACTAAACCGCCGCAGCGAATTTTTACCCATTTGTATCTCTCCCGGAGATATGTCTTCAAGATGGCTCATCCATCCAGTCGGTTGAACTGCCGTAAATTTTTCTGACCTCACTCCGCGTGTTTAGAATGATCAACCGTCTTTTGTCGTAATCTCACCATCACATTCCATTTTTAAAGAACGAATTGATGCTTATCTCTATTTTTCTCAACAAATTTAACGGATTTTCGCTTTCCCTTCTTCCCAATATTGTACCCACTTTCCCCTTCCTTTCCAGATACATATATACTGAACTACGCCGATTCATCTCCCTCTATATTGACTGCTATGATACATATAACCCCACCATTTACGGAACATTGGCAAACGACGCCAAACATGCTGAACTATATCCAACCCCTTGTATTGACTATCTTATGGTTATCTCTTAAGTGCATCGCTTTGTACCATAATATACTATTGACTATTGAATCGACGTTGTTCCGTATATATGTATCTCGAAAGGAAGAGGAAAGTGGGTGCAGTATCGGCAATAAGAAGGCGAAAACTCCATACACTTGTTGAGAAAAGCAAGGCTAAGCGTCAAGTTCCTCTTTAAAAAAAAATGGAGGATGGAAGGATGGGGCGGTTTACGACGAAAAACTGGTAGTCGATCATTCCAAACACGCAAAGTACGGACAGAAAATAAAAAAATGTACGGCAGTTCAACCGACTGGGCTGATGAGCCAGCTTGCAGACATGTCCCGGAACTGGGTGCAATCCAATGCAATCCATGGTACGTGTGTTTGTTCTCCTTAAGAATCTGGAAAAACAGTATCAGATTCCCTCGGATGTGACGGTAACTCATCGGGAACACGTTGAGTTTCTGAAGGCGGTCTTCATAGTTCAGCAAACGGAGTCCCTTGACGAACTTTGTGGATCTCCGTTGAGCCTGCTCCAGGATGTGCTGATCACGCTTTAGCCACGGAGACCAAACGGATACTGCATATTCGAAGTGGGGTCTGATTACCTGTGTAGGAGCCGAAACAAAAGACACCGTGACGGTCAAAAGATTCCGAAGACCATTTTGCGGAGCCCATGCGTGGCCGATTGGCGCGACTAAGGAATCAGCGAGGGAACAGGGGCTGAGCACTCAAAAATCACTTGCGAAACCAATACGCCGATTGTCTTTTCTAGCATTACCATCAAAAGTTCGGCCGTCCCTTAGATTGTACCTAGGGTTCTTCAGGGTGACGAATGCGGAGAGAGAGATCGGCAATTCGTGGTTCGTTTGAAACGAGCTGGTTCGGGACATTGCCCAGTATAAGTGACCGTAAGATCCGCCTACAGGTCTGACAATCATCGAGGAAGAGAGGATTTGCCAAGTTGATTATTCATCCGCGAACATTAGAAACGGTGAGTTCACACATGCTCCAATGTCGTTGATGAACATCAAAAACAGACACGGACCGAGTACAGAGCCCTGGGGTAATCCGCATTGTATTGAAAAACAATCGGAAAGCGATTGTCTGACGCGAACGCGAAGTGTCCTGGAGCGGAGGAATTCGGTTAACTAAGACAAGGGTGGGTTGCCAATTTCAAGTAGGCGAAGCTTTTGCAGTAAAACAGCGTTGGAGAAATCCAGGTATATAATTTCAACACCATAGTCTGCATTGACAGCTTTGGTCCAGCTGTCCCGCGCCAAAAGCAAGTTTGTTGTCGTGAACCATCTTTATTGTGCAGCGTTACACTCGTTTGGTGCCTTTTTTGCTTAGTACCGCATCCGAAACCCTCTGCGAAATAAAATATGTTATACATAAAATAAATCTCACTGTTTGTTTTACATAGAGATATTTATTTATGATAGTGATACAGTTTAGATTCTGTCATGTTGATGAGCAACACAAGCGTAATGTGGGTTACAGCTCCCAAGCTCCACTTCGTCCACTAACGGTTGATACTTAGATAACTGATTGCATCGCTGTAGTAGTACCAAACCTGGCGTAGTTAGCTACGAAGGTAGAGAAGTCCCAGAACAAGATCGTCGATTATACTGAAACATGCATTCATGTGGTTTGTGATTTATAATTGTGCATAGTAATTACAGGAGTCTGTGTAGAACATCCAGTAAAGCAGTTTCCCAACATGTTGTCGGTAAATTAAGAGTTTTCACAGCTAGGTTTATTGTTTTCCAAAGTGTACCATTGAGACGTTCGACCTTGCCGTTGCATTGAGGATTATAGGTCGGTGTGTGGCTCATGGCGATTCCTTTCGCAGTCATAAAGTTTTTAAGTTCACGGGGCAAGAAGAATGAACCTATCTCAGAGTGGATATATGCAGGTATCCCGAACTAAGCGATAGATTGTTTGAGATAACCTATCAGAGTCGCCAATGGCAAATCTGCACATAGAAAGACAAAAAGGAGCGAGAGAATTCTCTTACTAACGTCGGCAAGTAGCGATTCTGAGTATTTGACTGTAAGAGATCTTTACAATCTATACTTGAACGTCAAAAATCTGCTTTGCTTCAATACGACTACCATCAAACTTGAAAATCCCCGGCTTTTGTTCGGCACACTGCAATTGATGATCAGCGGCGTTTAATGTACGAACTTCAGCTAGTATCGGGCAACAGGCAGCCGTGGCTCGCACACCTGATAGTCTCGATATCGACGTATGCTGTTTGTCAGGATCGCGCATGATTAACTCTAACTTGGGTACGCGATTGTCTAATCCTTCGAACATACGCAAGTAATACTATCTGCACCTGTCCTGGCGACGCCACTGTATCTGGTCAAGCTAGTGTTGGAATCGATTTGGGTGACAGAGCTGAGGTCGCACTGTTAGACTGGATCCCAGTCGCCTTTGTGCAGTAAGATTACAATGTACGTGCAAGAAAGGCCGATTTCGTAATCAATCCCGCAACTTGTTTGTGGTTGCTGCATATGTACCGACCAATCATAGCTCTGAAGTTGCTAATTATGAGTTCTATGGAAATTTACAGGAACCCATTAGACTTGCATCGAGATATGACATCGTTGTTTTAGCTGGAGACATGAGCGCACGTCTATCTCGTGCGTGAAAGGTTTGTTCTCGTTTGTCATCGTTATGACAATGGCAAGAGATTTCTGAGCTTGTGCTCGGAGCACAGACTTTATTTTGCCAGGACTAATCTCTGCCACTCGAAGCGTCACTGCTTCACGTTGAAATCTTCATTGGCTTCCTCGTTCACGTAAGTTGACCATAAGCTATCAGCTACTCGTGGCGACAGAGTGTGCACGATTGCCATTCATACTGAGGCACCTGTCTAGAGTCAGATCATGCGTTAGTCTGTGCTAAGATCTCGATGCGTTTCGGTGGTAAACATAGAAACGTTGCAGGGCAGCTAAATGTCACCAGACTTAATGATCTCCCAGTTCTCGGGGCCTTTCAGACCCCTTTGAGTTGGGGTCTTTCTCGAGTTTTTAAAGAGAGTAGCGATGAACAATGGAGTGAAATACAAACCTCCGTGGAAACAGCTGCGTTGGATATTTGTGGGCTGACTTCCCTTGCAACTCAACAGTGGGTTTCTGCGAATTCTCTCCAACTAATGGCCATACATCGGTTGCTTTCGGCTGATAGCATACCGGATGCGTCACTAAAGCTTATTATATGTAAAATGGTTGCCAGTTTGAGAACCGACGGGGAAAATGCAGTAATCCTAAGGCATCACAATCAGAGGCAACATTACACCGGCACCATGAAAAAGTAAAATCCTAAAAGATGAGCAATGGGGGGACTTGAGTAGCTACGAATTCTATAGAAGAGTAAGCGTAAACAAACTGGGTAGAATAGTATGTAGATGGCTGCGTTTTTTTCAACTTGAGTAATTCTGCTTATATATCATCATCATTATCAGGGACTGCATTATGCCGAATGCTTGAATACCGCCCAATCATGAAAACTAAAACCTAAAAGATGAGGAAGGGTATGAGTTGAAAATCTACAGAATCTATTAATGAGTAAGCGCAAACAAACTGGGATGAGGCTCCTACATCTCGAATTGAATTGGCATTTAATCAAGTTTCGTGAACAAGTAGAGTGACATCAGCACGATAGCTTCTTTACGGCTTTCACTGTCATGCATCATAACCAGCTTTTCTCGCTACTCCATCTGACAACATACAAGATTAAGCGAACACTCCAAGAGGATGCTTAATGCAAAAACGCAACTGAACACGGTTTAGGGACATCCTGCCGCATAACTAAACATTGCAATATCTGATCGCGTGGACCCCGGCCATTAAGACCTGCTGCGCCGATTTTGGAAAAGTTACTTTTAAGGGTTTTTAGCTGCCTATGCCAAGTGACGTTTTGGCTACCACGAGATTTACGCCAATGGGGATATGGCGGCGCAAAATAAATCCATCGGTGGTCCATGCGGCTCCTAATGCTACGGAACTGGAATCTGCGGCGGCTTTGGGCGACTTCAGACAATTGTTCAGACTCATCAGAACTACTGGCTGCAGGCTACCAGGCTTCAGTGAGGTGATACTTGAGGCAGATGGTTCACCAGTTTTTAACCTTCACACGCGCATGGAGCGATGGGCAGAACATTTTGAGGCACAATTTAACTGGCCTTCACCCACTAATTTCGAGAATACGGAACACTGTACCACATGGTCGATTTCTTTCGAGGCTCCGACTCAATCAGAGATTTACAGTGTAGTCCGGAGCCCTAAGCGCCATCGGGCATCAGGTGCTGATCCCTTGGTACCGTCGTTGTTCAAGGATGGCGGTTTTGCTCTAGTTTGCGAAATTCTGTCGCTGTTTACCAACATATAGGCTGAGTAACGCGTTCCAATCCTTTGGCGATACACAGTAATAGCTCTGGTTTTGAAAAGGGGACAGCACGATTCCTGCGAAAATCATCGGGGTATCAATCTCATTACAGTAGCTTCTAAAATACTGGCTTTTCTTCACTGATTGATTACCAAAAGAGAAAAGCAAATCCGTGAAGAGCAAACTGGGTTTCGTGTCAGCCGAGGGTTTATTGATCAGAATTGTACACTCCGTCAATTACTAGAGCAACGCAACACCAGCTGTCGCCGTATTCCTTGACATCCGAGCGGTATTTGATTCAATCGATCGCGAAAGCCTTTGGAACTGTCTGCTGATATCTGGAGTGCTCGAGAAATATTTTTGAATCTAGCCTCGGGTAGGGCTCGGGCGTACGGACAGTTGTCGTCCTCGTTCAATATCTTAAGTGGGGTGCGGCAAGGTTTCCCTATCTCGCATTTCCTTTTCAACTTCCTGATCGACGATATCCTCATGAAAGCTTTAGCTTGTCTGATGGGCGCAGGTGTTAAACTTCTATCGGGTGAGAGAGCTACTGATCTAGTATATGCGGATGACATCGCACTTCTGGGAGATGACCCTCATACAATGCAAGAATCCCTGGACCGCCTGACAGTTGAAGCTTCAAAATACGGCATGTGCTTCGCGCCTAACAAGTGTACAACACTTACTTAGGACAACCCTTGCCAACCAGGCGCTTGAAACTTTAGATTGTTTTGCGTATCTCTGTAGTTGTATTAATAATTCTGTATCGTTACATGACGAGGTCCTGGCACGCATTTCTAAGGCGAACGTAGCATCCCGCAACCATATATCACTTCATTCATCAGAATATACTGCATGTTATTCAAA